>KN882285.1:67411-91433 GCA_000934455.1 Apostichopus parvimensis
TTTGTCCATTTTTATTGGAAATGTTGCTTATTATTAAGGTCGAAAAATGGATCACATATTGCACCATTTTGCATTTCAGCCCTTCTTCGAAAGCAAAAATTGTCCACCCCTCCCCTTAGACCCATCCCCCAGGACGGCGATCATTCATGCCTGACGCCCCCCCTAGTGGAAAATCCTGGATACGCCCCTGGATCTGCGCCCATGCACCAATAAATTGACTGTGTCTGAATTTTCGAAATTTCCCTGACCAACATACCTAAACATACTTCCCTCTACTCGTGCAATTTTGACCGGTCTGTTAGGGGTTGAAGGAAGTTTTTCTGTATTGGTTGTCCATAGATGAAATTTAGTGCAACATTATGGGTATGTTTTGAAGTGAATTTATTTCACGAGAAGTGTGAATTTTCAAATTCTGAACGAATAATGGGCTTTAAACCTTGAGAAGTTGGGCTAACTGGTATTGTGGGCCGCGACGTAGAATCACCTACAAAAGCAATGATCCACAGGAGATGCGATGAGGTCGAACATGATGTGTGACTGGTAACAATCTTCAAAAAGGTTATGGATGGAAAAAAAATATTGGGAAAATACTTGGTTCTCAGGCAAAAGTGAACATCTAGTTGGTCATTTTCAAGCCCGAGATGTGCCGTTTCTGGTGATCTGGGGGTGTCATAACAAGAAATGTTCTTGTACGCTGCGCGCCAACTGGTGGTGGCGCTCCGCTTAGATAGTAATTCGCGCCCCCCGGGTTAGAAAATCCTGGATACGCCCCTGGTAATGACGTAAGATTGCGTGTTGAACCTACATGTATCAGCCTGACACAAGAAAGCATATGTCGCGTAATGTAGTTTTGCGTAGTAACCAGCGCCAAAGGAGCTATATACTGGTCCTTCTTACTGAAAGTGAAGCCTAACTGTTAATGTCTTTCCATATTAGGAATATGGTTTTAAGCAGTCTACAGAGTCGGACGTGTACTGGCTTCATGTATTGTGTGTGTAAGAAGTAGGCATATAGGAGTCATTAATCTAGAGAGCCAAACCTTAATTGATATTTCTATCGTTTTAGAGGGTTCATGAAGAAGAAAAAAATGACGGACTTGTTTTTGCAATATTTATTTTATTTGTGCGATTGTTTCTGTTCCTACTAACAATTATTAAAATGAAAGCTTGATGTAAATCGGTGTTCATCCACTTTAATTCGTCCTTCGGATAGAGCTTCGCAGATCCGTAGAAAAGCTTAAAATTAGGGACAATACTGCGACGACTTTTCTTGTGGGTGGGGGAGCGGAAGGGGTAAGATTTGAAGGAAGAAAAATAGAAGATAAGGATTGGAGATAGTTTAGGATACTTTACAACCTCGTTAAAATGGGCAGATCTCACCATGATAGGAGAATGTGACTAGGGAAATACACAACATTCTACTCTTCAAGCTCAAAGACTGTATGATAATCGAAAATCAGTCGGCTATTGATTATATGGTGGCTATGACAGGCCAAGTTGCAAAAACTTAGTAAAGCGTTTATAATTCCATTCTAAGCATTAGAAAGAGAAAGAGTCGTACTTCCGGTTAGATGGTGTGGTGGGTTTCGGTGACGTCACGTGTTCCCTTACTTCGCGGAGGGCCTATACTGTTTTATACATACGTAGCTGCACTATCTGCCGTGTTTGATAGTCAAACATGTAATCACTTTTCCTAGCGTAATTTTAATCCAAACAGTATCGACGAAACCAGCTTAAATTTGTATTCTGAGGCATTTACCCGAATTACACCTTAAAATTTAAGATTTGTACGAAGTTATGGAATGTTGTTCCTTGCCGAGACTAATGTATTGACTCACTGACACTATACGAGCTTAAAAAAATCTTTCTTGCGAAATTTGATAAAAAAACATCAATGAAATCACAAACTTGAAGGATAGAACTTAACCACAGAGCAAATCACATGTATCACTAGTACCTTTCATGTTTGTATACCATCCTACAAACACAGGCAAACTTTTGCTTTCTGTTTTTTTTTCTTTCGAGCGTTTTGCTTGACCGCATATCTGACGCATACCCACCCAGACTGGATAAATCGGCCCAGGATGTGAATAAATTTTTAAATGATTTTGGAATCCGTTCTTAGATTAGGTGAGATTGTACACTTCGTTAGTACCATGCAAATTTAGTCAAGTAGATTAGGTGAGATTGTATATTTTCATATAACCATATTTAGTGAAGTATATTAGGTGAGATTTATATTTCAATATTATCATATTTAATGAAGTATATTAGGTGAGATTTATATTTCAATATTATCATATTTAATGAAGTAGATTAGGTGAGATTGTATATTGTATTATTACCATATTTAATGAAGTAGATTAGGTGAGATTGAATATTTTTTTACCATATTTAATGAAGTAGATTAGCTGAGTTTGCTATGTGCAGTTGTGTGTAGAGATATATTGTCTGTTGTCTCAGTCAGAGATTAAAAAGACAGTTGGATTCAATCAATTGTTTATATTGACGAGTCACTGCCTTTAATTACGACCAATGAAATCTTCTTATCTAACTTGAGTAGTTGCAGTAACTCAACCAATAGAGCAAGACAAGAGAAATAATGGAGATAAAATATGTTATTTCTGTGTAGCATTTTATTCAAAAATAATGCACTCAATCCTGGGAGAAGCTCTTTTACAAACAAATGTTATCGTTATCTTCAAACTGTATGGTATGGTAAGATCTATTAATAAGGAGCCTGCAAATATTATAACATGGATATCATAAACATGGACATATTATATTGTCCCTTACAACTTGTGAGTCGAATACAGCCTGTTGCTCACTAGTCTCAATAACACGATGAAATGGGGAAAAAACAAAACTTTTGCTATATGTAATGGTCTTTGGAAAAGCTAAAATTTGATTTCGTTGAGCCAATATACTTCATTGGGGGTTAAGAATAACATGAATACATTAACTGCTTGAACCTGATTGGTTAAAATTAAAAATAAACACAAATAATCCAAAAGGACATACAACATGTGTGACTCTAGACATTAACCTTTACAAGTAAACCTTGAAAGGGCAAGAACAAAAGTAAGGCTACAGCTGAATGAACCTTTCTCTTCTTTACCCCTGAACAAATTTATTTCTATACCCTTGCATTGGGGGGGGGGGCAGGGGATAGATGGGGTAGGTTTCACAACCTTTTTGATCAAACCCATGTTGATCTTAGCATGATCGTCATCTTGTTGGTATTTATAACTTCCTATGCTCAGTCACCTGTAGCCCCTCCTTCCCCTCCCTTGCACCTCTCCATTCATCTGAGACCACTATCCTCCCTTGTTCAAAGCTTTCACGATGATGAGATCAAATGATCGCTTTGCATTTTCTCCCTGGATCTTACCCTTCATCTTTCTAAATGCATCACTACCTCAAACAATTTCAATATGATCCTCCTACTAACATTTCTGCATGAACTGAATCCCTCATGACCCATCATGTGTCCTCTGTATGGTCATTGGTCCCCCCCCCCCCTCCCACCCCGATCATGGTCCTCTAGTTGGTAATTATATGCTCCTTTGTCCCATCATCGTCCATCTCTGCAAGGTTACAGGAATGGGTAATTCATCATTTAACTTGTAAGATGCAGCTCTACCACTATTCATCGTGAGACATGTCTCATTCTTCGGATCTTCACTTTTCGTTTTCTTTCTACAATATCTACATCTAAATGACTTGCATAAAACCATTCTACATTTGAAGTACCTATTACATAACCTTCCAAGGTTAGTAGCTCAATAACTATAACCATTATTAATTCCATTTTTACAAATCAATTCATTTATCCTTTTTCTAACCATACAATGCCACACAAGTCACGACATAAGATATTTAAAAACATATCGTTACGATTCTGTTAGCATGCTAAACAAATCCAAAATATAACATGGCATGTTAACACAACACAAAAAAAATAAATGCTGTACACAATAAATAAATAGCCAGGGCGTGATATACATTTATGTAAGTTTCTTTGTACACCTTGTTTACTTTTCATGCACATATTCGAGCAAAAGCATTTAAAATTACATTCTACACAAAGCTCTTTTTTATTTCCTTGTAACATACAAACTAAAATTTTTATAGAAAACAAAAAACTAATATGATGCAAAAGAAAGTATCACCCCAAGTTATAAAATCATCATCTAATAAAATATTTTACACTCTGAACTATCAAACTAAAACAATAACGGTTGAAAAATTTAAAAATCTTAAAAGTCAAAAAATTTGGTTTGCTTTGGGGTTTTGCCAAAAATGGTTGTTTACCCCCCCCCCCCCAAAAAAAAGATAAATGGATAAATTCATTTCTTGATGAAATAAAACAAAGAAGATTCTCAAAGAGTGGAAACCTATTTTGGCCCAAGCCAAGGGTTTGCTTCTTAAATTCTCACCAGTTGTTTATAATCTTTTTAAATGGTTACTGTGTATATTCTATGTAGCATATATGTTGTCTTTGGTTTCTAAAATCTTCACTACACTTTTTCTGTCTTCCCACAATGTGGGAAGAACTGGCAAATCAGCACACATATTGTTCCAAAGATGCAAACCATATTTGTATCAACTTTATATTAATATCATTCTTAGAGTAAATTGTTAGTTAGACAATCATAAAAACCTATTAGTTATAACATACAATTATTCTTAAATTAGTCAGAATCCAATTAAGTTAGAAATAATAAAGTTACCCACTATATATTTTGCATTTCAGAGCTAACTCTCCAATAATATGATGGTACAGGAAAAGAATGCTAATTTGCATAAAATTGAAAGGGTGCAATCTTCTTCGATATTTTCACTACAGTATCATTAAACATGCACCTTTTTGAATAAGTTGGAGCTATTTTTTCCTTACCTTTAAGGTTAGATTAAAAGCTCACTATGGCCAAATACAGTCCAGAATAGAATCTAGTATAACTGGAGAAAACATTCAAGTAAAAGCAACAAGTTGGATAAATGCATCAAAAATACTGAATGTAAATATTCAATGACACTTTTTGTTGTTGTGTTTACATAAGGCATACTCCAGATCCAAATATCTAATCTTCATATATTTACCAAAAAAATTCCCGATAATTTATCTCTAAAATTCTTGTAAAAAATGAAGATTATGCAAAGGTCTTTTGGAATAACTTTAAAGATAAAGAAATGATCAAAAAGCGTACAAGGTTGAAAACTAAAAGCACCAACCACAATCAAACTCCCTGAATCGACGATCTTAGATTCATAGTTAATAAGAAACACTAACGAAAACTTGTAGCAATTCATGGTTAGTTCAGCACTAGAAACAACAGCTTTTTGTTAATGAAAACAAAACTCCAACCTTTGCAACTTGATTTTTATGCAATTTAAATATTTTCCTTTTTTTTATATTTGTTTTGTGGTTGTTACATATTTACCTTATTTGACTAACAATAGACAAGGTGTATGCAGTTAACATTTGGAAAAGCACTGTACAAGAAATGCTGCAGGAAAACTATTGAATACTGAATTGTTGACAATTATTTTAACTTTTTACAGAAGTTCACAAATGTTGTAGAAACACTTCCATATAAAATAAATTTCAATGTGTCACATTTAGGCACTTCCTTGACTCCCGAGTCCATTCAGTGGTTTAGTTTACTGAAGAGGTTACTAAAGTCACTGTAGTATTTAATATAGCATGAATAATACAATCATGAATATTCATCACTTTACACTGCTCAATTAATATTTCAGCCGTTATAAAAGTTCAAACTAGTTCCTTCCTCTTCTGTCGCTCACGGCGTCTTGATCTGCTTTGAACCGAGGAGAACCTTGGTGACAAAACTAACGATGGCCGAGGCCTGCTCCACTTCGTGTTCGGCAAAAACCATGCACTGGTTGTCCGTGAGACTGCCCGGCTTACGAGAGACGAAACCGAAACACCTGAATAACGGAAAAAGAGAAAATTCAGTGGGATTGAAAAGTTTTCTTAATTTGTAAGCTTCTTATCACTTTCAGCAGAATTTATTTCTAGCAAGAGGCAAAATATGCCACAAAGAAGATAGTTTGCTACATTGTGAGGGAAAGCTGTACCTTCATTGGGGAACTAGCAACCCCACGGGGCGAGTGGATGGGTACTGTGAAAGAGGTTTAACAAGTAAAACTTAAAGATAGGAAGAAGGGTGAATTGTGAAAGACATACAGGATTGACAACCTTTGAAATTGTCACAAATTGCTTGTGCAGCTTTTTGTTTTGCGATTTGTTAGCCATTCCTCCCCTCTATCTCTTGGTGAAGAGAATCATGTGGAAAATCAAATTGTAAAAAGTGTGAACTAAACATACAATGTTAGCACTAGTACACCAACAACGGGCTAGGGCCCTCTCTCTCTAATAGCTTAATTTCAAGCCTCAATCTCCCTCTCAATCCTCCCCCCTCATAATCTTGCCCACCCACCCACCTTACCCCCCCCCCCTCCTCCATCCAAAATAGAAGACAAGTAAATAATATGAAAAGGGTTAGACGTATTTATGGAAACACCACACTGATCATTTGTGTAAGAATTAAATCAGAATTAAATATATATATATATGTATGTATGTTTAAATTATAGGCTTGAAATCAGGCAATGTTAAATTGCTTTCCCTGGAGTACATACACCAACAAACTCACGTTTATTTACTGGGGTCAGAAACCTCAAAGGTATCATCGTACAGTTGTTGATGAAAGGAAACACCCATTTCAGCTAGAATTTGCCTCGCCTTCCTGATATCAAAGATCACAATGTGCACCGACCCTCCATAAACTCGAACTTAAATTTATTACTGTATAAGGCTGGCAGACGATACAAGCATCACACGGAAGGAATCTAGATTTCAGGAATTATTTCTCCAGCCTGTTTGCAGTTTCATTCTTTAGCTTTAGTATTTACTTACTTGGCATCAGGGCTGTCTTGACCTTCCATTCTTGGAAACCTGAAATTGAACAGCAGAGCATTGGAATGTGTTAGGCAAGCAGTTAGGAGCGCCCATGAGAGACCAATAAAACAACATTTTCTTTTTCCATTCCACAATGTCCCAATGTTACCATAAATTTGGACTATTCTTGGCCTTTTGACTTGCTGCAGAGGTACAGGCTTAATGATTAGATGGGGTGTACAGGTGGGTTGGAATGAATATGTTAATACCATTAGTACATGGACCATAAGGATTAAGCTGGCACTAATATCAGATGTGTACACACTTATCAAACCAGCATGGTTGCATCTGACTACCCAACATAATATCCAATACCGGGGCACTTTCCAACAAATTCCCTAGTGATTCAACCAAGTAATGAGTGAATTGTTTCGTAGACTATGGCATATTTCTTCCGATTCCTCGAGATGGTGATATTAAGTGGAGAATTAACAATACCACTCCCTGAACAGACTTTGATCTGCAAATTGAGGTAAGTCTGTAAGGAATGTGTTAAGAACCTAAATAATACCAACTAACAGAGGAATAACATCATTGACTTTGTGATCACATGATAGTGTGGAAGGATGTGTCTTCAATCAAAACATGATCAGTTCTGTTATAAAACTAACAGAAAGGTGGCCCATGTTGTCAAGAATATTACTAGTCAATTTAATACATCTAGTACAGTATTCAGGGTTAATGCAGAGTGCTTGACAAATAATACAAGGATGATATTTCTGCCAAGTGAAAAAATAAATGTAGAAAGATCCTCTTTGAAGGATAACTAAAAGTAGCGGCTGGTTACCTCCGATAAACCAACTCTGTATTCTTACCAGATTTTTGTCCAAAAAGACAAAGTTTTTATCTAGAATTAGCCTAAACAGGTTCTCACAAAGAGGTGATAACAATTTACAACACATGTTTATTATTCAAGCAATTTTTGATGAAGAGAGAAATTAAGCTGTAAACAAAAGAAACTGACTTAAGCCGCTGTCACTTATCAATTGGGATAAATGTATGACGTAGAAAGGATGCAGGAAGGAGAAATCAGCTGGAGAGGATGGAAAGGTTTAGGAAACACAAGGAGTCTCTGTGTCTGAAGAAATAACATGCAGCTACAGCACACAGAAGGGCGGACACATTAAACGGTGATGTGAACAACAGATTTGTTCAAAACAGTGTAAAGGAAAGACGGAAGTTGTGCGGACAAACTCTGAGTTAAGGTAAACGACCCAACTTTAACTGTTCAGTGGAAAGTGAAAAAAGACTTCGTCTATGCACGATGAGGCATTAGTATTTAGTTTAGAGGTCTTTGAAGGTTATTCAAGAAGAGCAGGAAAACATAAAGAATGAAGCAGCGACTCCACCATTACAAAAAAGAAGATTATTCTGAAAGTAGACCCATAGAAACTACTAACTGCGGAACCAAAGCTCTTGAAACAAAAAGGATTATGTTAACGACAATCTCCATCTTCTCTTGAATTCTCACATTTCATGATTCTTTTCAACCAAACGATATGTTTCTTCTTTGAAACATACATCATGAATCTTTTAACTTTCGCAATTTAGACCATCTTAGAATTCCATCTATATATTGCACAGCCAGAATGCCTGTGGCTTCAATTGTTCCATTGTTCAATAGTTCCATTGTTCCATTGTTCAATAGTTCCATTGTTCTATTGTTCAATTCCTTTTATTTTCTTCTTTCTTTCTTTCTCCCTTTCTTTTTTTCTTCTTTGCTTTTGACATAACTTGAAGATTCCAGCAGACTTTAGAGAAAAATGATTCTATCAATGAATGGTCTTACCAGAAGGTGCACGCAGATTTGGAAAATAGTTTGCACTACAAATCAACACCTTTGATAGCACTGTAGCACTCAAAATCATTCAAAAACTTTTGCTTTTCTATCCACAAAATGAAATTTTAATGAAAGATGGAAGAACCCAACATTACATAAGACCATGATAACCAACGGATAGCACACAAACCATGCATTTGTGAGAGCAGGGTTAAGGCAAAGCAGTAGTTGAGAAAAACAGAATTACTTACTTTCTGGAACCCAGATCCATTCCACAGTACAAGATGGACTCCACTGGGTAATGCTTACGGAAAAATAGTCTGGAGGCCAAAAAAAATACATGAGGTCAAAGGGTATCAAATATAAAATATATAGAGGGAGACATTCATGAAAGTAACAAAATATGGAACAAAATAGAAAATCCTATAACCATTGCTAGTATTTTTTGAATTATGTTTGAACTTAGCAAAGTAATTTTAGCTGATTCTATTTCTGTTATAAGAAAATGTTGTTAAAAATGCTGAGGTTACATGTACAAAATAAGCGATGCATTTTTGTATTTGTGCAACAATTTGACGATGGTGTGTTGTTGTCAATGAGGTGATGCTGGATAAATTATTACCAATTAATGTCTTGATGAAACACACAATCTGTATGCTTTTCTCAAGATGCATGTTTGAGGTGAATTCTTTCTCACAAAAACTGTTGCACAAGGAAAGATCCAACTGCACTGATTTCTTTAAAAAAGTAAGGTTAGTGTGCAACATCAGTCTGTAGCACAGCTCCCTTCCCCCTTCAGTCCCCATTCACCTACCCTCTACTCACCCCCCCCCCCAAAAAAAACATAAAACATAAAGAGAGGTGAAAGAACAAAGAAAAAGAAATGGAATACCAAAACAGTTCAATGACTCCAAACATTCTTCCAAATTTCATTAAACATTCATTTTGAAACAGACACTTACTTCCTCCCAGAGTCTGTCAGGGTCACACCTTTCAGAGAAACTTTAAAGTGAACTTTGACCCCTTTTGGCCTATCCTTCTGATTCATGACCCTCGTTATGGCCTCCCTTACTGCACTTGGGCCGGTCAGTGATTCCATGTCCACACACTGAAGATACAGCACACTGCATGCTAGAGGGGAGAAAAGAAACAAAAGTTCATAATAATAATAATAATAATAATGTGTCTCTATGACCTGCATTCTTCCCTTCCATAAGGGAGATGGGAGATACCTTTCATTTTCCCAGATTCACAGCTGTGAGTATTTATTTTCTTTTTATCTGATTTTGTTTTTATGCTTGTTGTACTTACCAGCTCCTTGCTGAAGCAATGCTGCAGCTGATTTAGGGTCAATGGCATCCGGGGAGTCAACTCCTCCAGCTGGATCTGAAGAATAAATACAACAAAAACTTGAGGTTTCCTTTTATCAAATGCTTCCCACATCTACAGACATTAGCCCCTCCTCCCACTACCACAGACAATAACCATTCCAATACTGCAAACACCTGAACTTAGCCCCTCCAACTACCACACAAAGGTTACCAATCAAACTACTGCCAACAACAGTCGAATAGACTACTAATTAAATGAGCCTCTCCCACTACTATAAAGATGAGCCCCTCCCAACACTACATTGCATCCTCTGTTCCACCTACTTCAGCAGCAGCCACTCCCAGTCCTAACAGTATTTGCTTCTCCCATTAACAATGATCCTTACTACTGAACACACAAAACTCCCCACTACTACAAGCATTACCCCAGCTGCCTCTATTACAAATATTATCCCCTCCACTAACCACAAATATTACCCCCCCCCCTCCAATATTACTCCCCTACAAGTACTATCACCTATAACTACTACAAACTAGAAACATGCATGATTAACCCATATCAAGTCTACAGACACAAAGTCTTGCAACATGTACTCCAGCCATTCCCACAAACATGTCACTTCAACTTTCTATCAAAATATATTCACTTTGACTGAAGTTGTTTAGCATTTATCAATTGCTGACGTCATACTCTCCTGATTTCACCTAGGCTTGCAGACATTACAACAGCATACACATTAAATCACCTAAATGTTATACTTTGGTTTTTGAGAAATATGATTCTTTTTAAATTTTTGGGTAATCAAAACTGAACTGTATTAAACGTTGCTTCAATATTCTGCTGCCTCAACAAACTTATATCCTTTTCATGCTAATATATGTCTGTTAGTTCAGGCTTCAGGACTTAGAAACGCAATCCTTTGCTAACTAAATGTCAGATCTTTAATTTCCCCTTCACTTGTAGATTTTTGAAATGTTTCTCCCTCATTGACGGTTCACACAGCCACCAATGTGGCAGTGCAAGTTTACAATTTTGCTGCAGTGTACAACCTTTTCAAATTATATGTCTGTCTTAATTTATTATTGAGGAATAAGTAAAATATACTATTTAATTCCTCATTTACAGATGTAAGTATCTATAGAGTCGCCATACTAATATACTATCTAATTCCTCATTTACACATGTAAGTATCTATAGAGTCGCCATACTTGTATACTATTTAATTCCTCATTTACACATGTAAGTATCTATAGAGTCGCCATACTAATATACTATTTAATTCCTCATTTACACATGTAAGTATCTATAGAGCCGCCATACTAATAAACTCTTTAATTCCTCATTTACACATGTAAGTATCTATAGAGTCGCCATACTAATATACTATCTAATTCCTCATTTACACATGTAAGTATCTATAGAGCCGCCATACTAATATACTATTTAATTCCTCCTTTACACATGTAAGTATCTATAGAGTCGCCATACTAATATACTATTTAATTCCTCATTTACACATGTAAGTATCTATAGAATCTCCATACTAATATACAATTTAATTCCTCATTCATTCATACTTAGTAAAGATTCCTAAATCCTATTGGTCCATTCAGGTCAGCTGACCGTGGTTAATCCTGTGAGTAAAGCACGGTAAAATTACGGGGCATCACTTTAATAAATCTTTGGTTATATGTAACCAAAAATTGTTTTGTTTTATGATTTTTCCCCCACACAAATGGTAGTGTATGAATGAACGGGGTTAATCAACAGTCTAGCGTGCGTTACTCACATGATTAATGCACTCCGGGTGTTAATGCTATCGCTGGATGCACTCGGGCTCCGCCCTCGTGCATCGCTTGCATTATCCCCCGATCGTGCATTAATCCTGTGAGTAACGCACGCTAGACCGTTGATTAACCCCTTATTTACACATGTAAGTATCTATAGAGTCGCCATACTAATATACTATTTAATTCCTCATTTACACATGTAAGAATCTATAGAGTTCTCAACTTACCAACATCAGGCAGGACTAGTTTACAGGGTAAGGCAAGCTGAGTGAGGGTGTGTTGGTAAATCAATGCAGAAAGACTGCCAAAGATTGGTTCGTTGGTACAGCCTTTCAATCTTACACCTCTCGTGTTAGGTTCAATCAAAAAGTGTCTGATCAATCCATTCCCTGGATCTCCACCTGTTGGGATGTAATATGATTGATTTAGACCATCAGTCAATCCATCTCAATCTTTCTGAAATATTTGATGCTGCACTGATACTCATGTCAGCACTCCATAACAAGACTATCAGATTACAGTTTTTACAAACGTTTTGGTATTTAGTTCCTTCAACCCTCCTCTTGTGGGTGAAAGCTTGGAGGATATGTTGGCATAGCTGTATTATTTTCTGTTTTTTCTGGTTTTATTATCTGTTCCAATTCCATTTTCTCATTCATTCTCTTGTTAAGTAACTCCATAAGGTAACTCCACAAGGTTTTTCTACATTACTACGTATTCACACTTCACTCTACTCCTGCTATCTATGTCTCTCCTTCATGTAGACAACTCTTACTATAAATGCATCTGCAAATTTTCATATTTGTGTTCGGGTTTAGTATTAACACTATGTCAGATATTTGACTTTCCTTAAAACCATTTAAATATTACAATCAAACTTGTGAAACAGGAATACCTTCATGATAATCATTCCCTATTAAGACCACGTACCGGGGGCCAGTCTCACATTGTAATGACACGGTATATCCTGCCTTTTTTGCAAGATATAAAATTATTAATATTATTAGTAAATGCAACCTGGACATCTTACCTCAAAGACTTTATTTGTGAGAAAATCTTTTGAAACCTTTGGCAAGCATTAACTAATAATAGAGTGATGTAAAGATACATCTTGCCTGGATTTTCTTTCATTATTCACTAATTACCATGGAAACATCTACAGTTAAACATAAAATCTTTTGAAACCTTTCGCAAGCATTAACTAATAATAGAGTGATGTAAGGATACATCTTGCCTGGATTTTCTTTCATTATTCACTAATTACCATGGAAACATCTACAGTTAAACATAGGAGACATTCTTATTGGATAATATCAATGCTTTGTATGGATAATATGAGTGTAACCATAACCTAAGGCTTAATCACTCTGTTTGTTACAAACCCAAATTTCTGAAGATTATTGCACTACAATGAGATCGTAGCGACCAATAAGTCAAAACTTGAAGATTTTAACCTTTCCAAAAACTTGAGCACTACAAACGCATGTTTGAAAAGTCATTTAAAAAGAACTCACATTAATGATTATCCACTGCAGGTGGATTTATAATCAAGAAAATTCTCTGTTTACAAAATAAAAAAAATTGTTGTTCTTTGCTCTTCTTTCTTCATAACAACCTCTTTAAGTTAAAATGTTAAAAATAATGAGGGTTAAATTTTGGACATTCCAGGACATCTTTTTTCAAGTTTTTTCAACTTAAACATCTGGTAAAAGCCCTGTTTCCAGTGAGTGTGTAAAATGATTACAAAGTGAGCATTTTGATTAGCATTCGCTTTTGTCCCTACCAAACCAAATTATTTCTTATTGTAATCTTTTTTCTGGTCTCTTACCTTTCTTCGGAGGTGCATTAACTGGAGCTTGGGAAACTTTGATAGCTAGTCCAAATGCTCCTGGGAAAGAATTGCTATCCCTCACCACAAACGTACTGGGTTGTTTATCACGCAACAGGTGTATAGCTAGTGACGAGAACAAACAGTGAATATATATCATCATAGCCACCATTATCACCTACTAGTGTTACACACTACACAAACAGTGAATATATATCACATCATAGCCACCATCACCTACTAGTGTTACACACTAGACAAACAGTGAATATATATCACATCGTAGCCACCATTATCACCTACTAGTGTTACACACTAGACAAACAGTGAATATATATCACATCATAGCCACCATATAGTGTTACACACTAGACAAACAGTAAATACATATAACATCGTAGCCACCATTACCACCTACTAGTGTTACACACTACACAAACAGTGAATAAATATATTGTGAAGTTTTTATTGCATGTAATATAATAAATGTTGCAGTGAAGTACTTATTATTTGTTAAAGAACGGAAACTTTTACATGAAAGAAATATATTTCACGCATCCAAATACTTTATTATTAGTCATGATGTAAGAAAACTTACAAAATAACAGGGCTCACTAAACCTGAATTTGTCTGTACATAGCTCAGGGTACAAATAATACTCTTCAATTTCTCAGAATGCTCAGAAAGCCCCCCCCCCCCCTCCCCAATAAAAATGTCTAGCATCACTGTGCACACATTGTCATAATGTGTGCTACTGACACGGCTGTACTGTGTGAAATTGCTAAACATACTCTGGCTAATGATTAACTGAATATCAACAATCTGTAAAATAATATATAATATTAATGAAAGGAAATATCTTTGCATATTACAAGGTTTTTTTCCAAAAAATAAAAGGATTATAAATACAGGGAGCTGACAGAGTTGCCAACCTGAATATTTAGGGATACATATTGATGAAAATCTGACTGTTTCATGCTATATATTGAAAATATTGAGTGAAGTGTATTAAGCCCTATTAAGTGTGGTTTTCCTCAACTTAGTTATGCCTTGAATCTGTCTCATTACCTTGTTCGGCTATCAGTCTGAAGAATTTCAAGATTTCCTCATCAATACACTTCAAAATATACCAGAGGTTGGCTTACCATCTTCTCTAGTGATGTGTGGCTTGTACCACCATGACGACAAGTCTTTCACAAACCTCACATGTTCCTTATTTGGATCTGTTAAAAAAAGAACCCAAAAATAGAGAAAAGTTTATAATGAATGATTTAGTCTCAATAAGTTGTGTGTTAATGGAACAGTGAGACACACAGTAAAAGTATACACTGAATCCATGTGACAAAGCCTAAGTCCTGACCTGGGACTCCTGTGTGGTATAAGATCCATCAGCAGTTATGAATTCATGTAGACAGATAATTACCTGCTAGAGAGTTGTTGCTTCCATACGGTGAAGTGAGGGGCATGAGATAGAAGTTAGAGGGTGTGCTTCGACCACTCTGTATCGGTGATGGACCAGCAGGGGACACAGCCTGTCTTACTGGGCTTGTAGTACCAGGTGAAACTGCAGAACCGTCACTGTGAAATAACAATCAAATTCATACTCAGATGAATTTCAAAGAATTTATGAAATAATACAGGATACAAAAGAACTGATGAATGAAATATGCCTTTGTGAGTTGTACTTACTTCAAAGTCATTTCTTAGATAATCATATTCAAATACCATATTTACAATTATACTGACCTAACACCATAACATTCAGCATTGTATCAATGGTATGATGACATTTTGGAAACTTGCAACTATCTAAACACTTTCTGCATCAGACACTATCTGTAAGCTGTCACCATGGAAACTGAACATAAAATAACAACCATTTTGTTACATTTACTGTACATATATATGGAATTCAACGCCATATTTTTATTCAATAAATCACTCCTTGTGCTTTAGCTTTTGTTGCATATTTGAACGATAAAAAATTTCAGTTGGAATAAAAGTTTCTCTTACAACAGCTCAATTAGATTACTTACTTTATCATTTCAGGGAACCTTGTGATATGAAGAACTATTTAACATCTCTGAGTTCAAAAATATAATCCTCAAGATTTGTCCTACAAATATCACAACAAAGCAAACTAGTAAACACTTCCCAGCATTCACCATCATTCTCGAAATGAAATGGGTACCATTAGAACTGGACGTAAAAGACTTCACGAGCAACGGAAGATATGAACGAGGGGATGACAGATACTCATTAGCTAGGAACTACAAGAATGACCCACTGACCTCGCTCGACTGAGTGATTCAATAACAAGGATTAAAGAAAGCAATGCCACAGGCAATTGACTCGGCTCAAAGGTCAGCAAATCAGTTTTGAAATCAAGCAAATTAAAAACGGATTTGTTAATTCGATACTTGACAAAATGTCTTGCTCCAAGATGGGAAAGATTATTTTTTATGTTCCCATTTAGTCCTTGAATAAGACAAGGCAATTGCCCTTTACGGCAGAAATAACTAGATTTGATATTAAATTTGAAGATATTATCCCACCCATATCCCAACTATTTGACCAAAAAAGTAATAAGACATATATTGTGTAGATTTGAGAGAAATTAAGAACTGATGTTTGCACTAGACAAGACAGAGAGAGAACGTTTTCTCAGCCAATGTCACAATCTAACTAAACTCTTGATTTACTCCATATCTTAAATTGAAATATGATTGCAAGGCCTTTGAGAGACCCCTCACTGTTCCACTTTTCAACAACTACAAAAATCTTACCTTCCCGAAGAACCCCTTCCTCTATAAGCACTCCTGTTGTCGTACAGTGTTTTGTAATTCCCATTTGGTGCGTTAGCAAACGACTCGTCTATCCGTGGATGGCCTCTCCTGTGTCTGTCACTGAATGTGGGATAGAGAGGTTGCGGCTTGTTCTTCATACGATCACTGTAGGTTGGATACACTGGTGGAGGTCCACTTGTCGGTTCCAGACTCTGGAAATCAGGTGACCCAGCTGCTGATTCCTCCCCTCCCACACTCTGCTGGAAAATGGGAGACTCCTGTTGGTTGACGTGTTTTGGAGGGGGCGTGGCCTCAGAGAAACTAATAGCAGGCGGTTCCCCTCCTGGACTCTGTTGCTGAAGTCGTTGCAACTGAGGATGTTGCTGCCGATGTTTGTATGTTGTCTGCTCTTGTTGTGGCTGTTCTCGTTGATATAAATGCTGTCGCTGTTGTTGTTGCTGTGGCTGTTCTCGTTGATATAAATGCTGTTGCTGTTGTGGCTGTGGCTGTTCTCGTTGATATAAATGCTGTTGCTGTGCCTGTACAGCTCGCTGTTGCTGTTGCTGCTGCTGGTACAATGGCTGCTGCTGTTGAGGGGACGCTGGTTGCTGTTGTAGTTGCATCCGAGGCTGATACTGATACTGCTGCGACTGCACTGTTTCTTTTTTGATCTCCTGAGTATACACCACCCTATCAGGTGCATGTCGTTGTGTCGGTTGTACTTGCAATGGTGAAATATGTGCTTGATGAGGAGAGGCATACTGTTGAGGAGAGGAATACTGTTGAGGGGTGTGTTGGAGAGCCGTCTGCCTGGGCACATGTTGAGGGGAACCATACTGTGACTGCGGCACAGGCACATTTTGACGTGACCGGGGAACAGACTGCTCTATGACGGCACGCTGCGGCTGTTGCATGTAGTGTGGTACGACTTGTTGAGCATTTGGTGATCGACTTGCTGGTGGATGTGGCCCAGGGTTATCAAGCTGTGCTGTTGGTTGTTGACCTGGTAAACAGTTGTTGATGTCGGTTGCATCTGTCCTGATACAGCAGGTAGGGACTGCGATGGCTTGACATAAGCAGGAGAAGAGTTCACCACTTGGGCATCAATGGGCATCGTACGAGAAGATGGTGTCGTCCACCAACCACGGGTGATGGGCGGTGAGGCTGACCCAATCTGTCTGATGGCAAGTCCTCAATGACCACCTTGGTAGGTGACAGTTGAGTTTTGGAGATTGGTTCCTCTGCTGGGTTATGTGGCTGTTGTGGAGATTTAACAGGCACTTGGTAGCACGGCTGGGAACCCGCTGGTACATGGTTCCGATACCTAAATGAGGGAGGCTGTAAAAGTTCTAATGATGGCTGTGACATCTGCTGATTATTCGTGGGTTTCGCCTGGATGTGGGCATACATTACCGGTTCAGCTGGTTGTCGACTTGGTTGTCTAGAATTTTGTCGGCTCAATGTCAACTTGTGTGTAGTGAATCTCGGGCTCTTGAGGTCTGTGCTGACTAGAGGGATATTGAGGTCCATTAACTCCCCTCCCACCCATATCATTATAAGACCAAGGGCTGGTTGGCCTGTCTGGCACTCCCCCTCTGGTCTCTGTGGGTGACACACTTTCCAATACAACACATCAACATGTACATTATTTTGTGGCAATTGTCTGTTGTCATTACTGACAGGAGTCCTCCTCCATGGTTGACTCTCAGCAAACTGAGGAGATTGGGCAGTAACTTTATCAACCTTTGCTTCCAATGGATATGACTGCCTTCCATCAGATGGAATCTTATGATCCCCGAAGAGGTGGCTCCCGAGCAGGTGTAGGTCTGGTATTAGTAATAAGTTTCCAGGCTGGCTCAGGGTATCTTGGAAACGAGGCTTCCATTAGGTCCTCGTTAGCAGGTGTTTCCCTATTCGGGGAGAGTGGGTGAGGCTCATCAGGACCTGCAGATGGAGTTAATAGAGTTACCAGTGTCAACAAGGCAAATTTACTATAATCCTAGAAAATTACACGCAAATTTACTACAATCCGAGAAAATTACACTCAAACTTTACTACAATTCGAAAAAGTTACACTCAAATTTACTACAATCAGTTATGGAATACAATACGTTGTATTTATCTTCATCTGTGAATCCAAAAATATGAAAAGTCAACATGAATAAAATCAAATACATGCCTGAAGGCATTACCACACAGAGTCTGTGCAACATGATGACAAATGTAACTCCCAATTTGGCACTGTCTCAAAAGTCATTGATAGTAATATTTATCACCATATTCAAGAGAACAAATTGTGGTAGCCGACGAACCATTCTTTTACACGTTTAGAAAGCGAAGCAGTTAATTTTACTTTCAGTTTAACATAAAAGCTGTGATACTGGGCAACAGACTTTGGAATCCACGATGCAATCTTTATTAAACTTGATCACCCTCAGTGACACACGCTTCAAGAGTCGCAGTTAAATGTGATGCCACTAGAACTAAGAACATGTTTGCAGAAGAGTAACATCCCAACTACCACATAAGTATTTAGCAGCAGTAGCAATATTTACATCTTGCTGCTGAAGTGTTCAGTCCACTTGCTGAAGTACTAGCACCCGAGGACTTGGGCTCTGATGATTTCTTCCTCCTGGCCATCTTTGATACCTATGGTTAAAAGGGGGAAACAATGGAGAAGAGATATATGTGACAGATAAATCAGTCTCATTAGTGCACTGCAGTTCTAGTATCAAATGACATTTTAATGGAAAACTTCATCATTTGCGTAACATATTAAATCTTTTATGGTTTAACCTACAGGTACATTACTATATGCCATATTTGTCACTTCTTTTTTTACTCATAATTTGGACCTCAAGAATGCTCTTTTCCTGGTTCTGTATGCCTGGTAGTTTAGTCTTGGTGAATAACCACATTTTTTTTCAAAACCCCTAGATTTAGCCAACTATGAACGCAAAGAAATGTGCTAGAAAACAGGAAAAGTAACAAAGAAAAATACACACACTAATGCTGGTCACCATTGTCTGAAGTATATATGGGGAAAATAATAAATATCAAAAGTTGTGAATGATGTTAATGTCTCGATCAATCAACAAATTCCAACTATAGGTTACATAACATACTATAGAAGCACAGTAAGACAAAATGCAAACTTGATTTGAGGATATTTCTTAAAAATGCCCCTTTTATCTGATACTAGTTTCAAGGCTTCTTGGCAAAGGTGGGGGGATGGCTGTGAAGGTGACCTTTGTTTGGTGTTAAGTTCACTGCACAATTACTATAAGTACAAATGCTACTCTCCAGAGTTCGTTCCACAGATGATGGGCCAAATCAACTAGGGATCTCCCATACTGTATATGCCTAGTCCTCTGACGTAACCACATGAATTCACAGTTAGGTTAAAGGTATGCAATATTTCCCCCAAATATGCCAGAAATTTAAATATTGTCACCTTCGGTCATAATTCTCAAATTGGTTTTATTACCACCTTGGAGGAAATTTTCCTCAATGGGACATTCTGTCATCTCAGGTATTCATCTAGAATGAGTGAGAACAATTTGGAGAATAAAGACCTCCAGCGATTAGCAATTATAGAGTGCTATAATTTTGGGCCTACACAGACTACCTTTAATTACTACAATAACCTACATGTACATGTGTTAGCAAAGAGAACAAAACAACAGAAAGATGCCCCATATTTTGAACAGTGGCCATAGCTTTCAGAGCAGTGTTTATTTTAAAACAAATTCAATAGGACTTGGAATTCTCATCACAGGAACTTCAGAATTTATAAACCTTAGCAAGGTCAATTAAACCAACAACACACAATGGCTATACCAAGTTTTTTTTTGCAGGCTGACTGTAGTCTGTAACATTGGTATTTTTACATATTGAAAGAGCAGTTCATAGATATTTTAAACAAATATTTTGCATGGAAACACGAGGCTAAACAGTCAGTAAAGTAGGATATTTTAGTTGTACCACATATGCAAATTGCACCTATGTAAGTTCAATGGTTTGCATGAATAGGACAATACTCCATGAAAGCACTATTCGCATTGGTAAACTGTGGCCAGGTGACATTATTTCACGTAAGGAAGGGCATACAGGTAGTTGGAGAAAAACTTTTATAGGGTACTGTACCTTTGTGTTTTTCAATGGATGCTCACGTTGTGGAACATCTTTAACATCTGACGTATCCACCAACATCATTTCCCTGTCTGTAGACACTGCATCTTATTTCTCTAACCGTAAAGATGCAGTTCTTTAAGTATTCTGAAAAGAAAGACATGAATATATTTTATCTACTATTATAAAGGAAAAAACACCATTAATGCTACTGGAGGAATAAGATTTCAGTTTTTTTGAGCATATTGCCATTAGCGTATAAAGTAGGTAGCCTACTGTAGGCCCCTCGAGTGGATCATACACTGCATTAAGGAAAACAGTATATTATCCTTAAATCAACCACATCAAAGTCCAAGAAGGGGAAAAATGTAACAATTAACACTACAGATAATATTGCAGTTGACACCTACGGTCCCCCACTTCCGCAGCCGGTGGGGCGGGGGCGACTAGGGGAAGTTGGGGGAATTCAATCAGTCAGTGACGACACCAACATGTCTCAGGAGAAAGCAAGTCCTGCCTCACCAGTCACCATCTCTAACTCCTATGCATGCTACTAATGGTGGGGGGTGGGTGTTACAACCCAAGGTGCCGTAGCATTTAGCATTAACACTCAGATAGTGATCAAGAGAAATTATTTTGAACACACATAGACCACTTTTAGAGTTTATTCAGGGTTGCATTATGCCATAACTGGTTTACTTAAAAACAATACCAAGGAACTTTAAATACAAGCCTTTGGCTGAGGTGTTAATCTTTGATGTGAATGAGATAAGAATGCAGTCACAGTAGTGATTGAGGTTATCCACTGACTGTGGTACAAGAAAAAATAAGTGAAAAGCAAACAAAGACTGGATTTACTGAAAAGGTTTTTTAAATTGTAATGAGAAGCTATGGGAAAATATTCTGATAATTTCATTATTTGTGTCATAAGATCAAATGAAGTAGTTAGTGTAAATTACACACTAAAGCAAGTTCACTTCAAATGCTGAGCTAATTGCAGGTGGCAAAATATTTAATCCTAATAGATTAAAGTACCTCTTCTAGTACGAACGATGGGTGTATTCAACCTTCAACTTTCAAGTACTGTACTGTTGTTTCATAATGGCTGATCAGCGGCTAGTTCAAATTGTTTTCCTGGGGGATTTTTATCTTCATTTTTCCCCCAAATTCCCTCAATCATATATTTATAGGCTAGTTTGGGTACGTATAGTAGCCTACTTGCTCCAGATGGGCAGAGTAGCTAAAGCAGAAAGAATAATTTAACAATAACTTAGATTTAGCTCTGGCATTGGTAATTACACTTACAACATTTACTGTGCATCCACGCATCAAGCTGTACAGGGAGGGATGTTTTCACAATTGCAGTGTATGGCCCTGTATTCTATCTTTACTCTGTTGATGCAGAGTGGTGCATATAAATAAATGAAAGTGAATTGTTCCATTGGTAACTAACATTGAGAAGAATGTATAGCCAGCAATTGATGAAAAAAAAATGTAGTATGCTAATGTTCACATAATACCTGAGTTGATTAAGGATTCACTTATCTCGATGCAGAGAACAAATAATGAAAGGAATTTTGCACCCTGTACAATATGTAGGCTAGACTTTTGCAGACCCGTCAACTCTCCCGGTTTTACCGGGAGACTCCTGGTTTTTACCCTAATCTCCCAGCCTCCCGGTTTCATATTCTAATCTCCCGGTTTTTTAATGTTTCATCACTTGCGACATTTCTGAAAATAGCCACAATTAGTCCTATGCACTTAGTAATTCCCCACAGTAACGCTGAACAAGAAAGGCTATTCAGTGTAGTTCGCAAGAACAAGACAGACAGTCGGTCAAGTCTCAAGCTTGATGGGACTCTATCTAGCATACTAGCCATGAAGTTACAGTACTCAGAGTCCACTGTTCGCTGTTTCAAATGGAAGCCTACTAAAGAAACTCTGTAGAAAGCGAAGGGAGCTGCTGTAAACTACAACAAGAAACACTGATTGGATGATTCTCTCACTGTATTGCATAAGTAGACTATACTTATTTAGGAGTATTTATATCATTTCAGTTGAAAATTACCAACCTCCCTGTTTTCCCCTTGTTCTCCCTATTTGTTGGCCCTGAAAAATGTTATTCTCCCTATTTTGGGGTCAAACGTGTTGACAGGTCTGCTGTTGTAGGCTTATATTACAGTATATAGGCTACAGGTTCATTAATATCAACATGAAGCATGGGCACTTCGTATTCCGGACACCTAAGCCTTAAAACACCCCAAAACTATATCTATTTGGTATAAATCACCTGAAAATATACTTGATATGGTGGGAGAAGTATGTTATAGTACGATACACGGCCAAACTTTCTTTCCTGCAAACTGTTTTCACGTTGTATTCCACGAAGATTCTTGTGATTGTGGAACTGGTATTTCTTTGCTCGAGTATTGCGAATATTCGGACAACCGGCCTACAGTGTGGCGCTGGTGATAACATTGGTGGCGCAGTTGCTCTTTCAGTAATTATAACAGACTTCATAGATCTCCGTCATTTGACAAATATGTAAGTATTTACTAGCACACGGGTCATTTTGGAGAGAAAATAACTGTAGCTTCGTACTTGTTGGTGAAATTTGGCTCTTCCTGTAGGGTGTCATGCATTTCTTAGGGGTGTCCGAAATTCGCAGTGTTCCGAAATTAGCAATACTGACTATACTGTAGGCCTCAGTCCTTATGTTACACAAGTTACAGGCCGGGCGCTACACAATAGCGTGAAAGCAGAGATACATAGGCTCATTTTCCAATTTAATATCAAGAGCTAGCAGCACTGTTGACAGTGTTGTTACTTCAACCTTTGGTAGGCATATCTCTATTCAAAACATGCCAACACTTGCCTTATTGTGAAAGTCCATGATAACTCTTAACGTAATTTTTTCTAAGCCTATAGCCTAGCTTAGTTCATTACATACTGTACCTCAATAACCGTCTTCTTTCTTGTCTTGAATGGGAGAACGAGATGTTCGATTTCTGACTCCATCCATCGAAAGAGACGAAAGATTCTGTTACAATCTTCCAATTCATTTACTTTTCTATTTTACATGGTGCCCAAATACCCGCTACGTCCACCGCTTCTGCATATTACCAATACAAAACCTAAATGATAGAAGTTTTCGCCATTTGAGTCACACTTCGCAAATCACGATAGGGGTATATCGTTGCACAGTCTGGTATGATTCATGGATAGGTATGGGTTCCACTACTACTGCTAACGCAAGTTAACTCTATACATTTTCCCCCGCTGACGCACGAAAGTTCTGTACAAAATGACGTAACATTTACTTTTGGCATGTTCGATGTTGATAAACTATGGGGGAGAGTGGTTTTTAGATAATCCTTTTATTAACTGTAAT
>KN882285.1:103703-117781 GCA_000934455.1 Apostichopus parvimensis
CGACCTACCCGGCTGCTGTTCTCCTGGTCGACTCCCAGCACATGGCTTTTCTTATCATACGCATATGCGGATCTTTCCATGGAAAATTCCAACAGTAAAAACATGTGAATCAACGACTGTCGAGCGCGGCTGTGCCATGAAATGTCGCAAGGCGTAGACTAAGCTCCGCAGCCGTTGATTCAAACAATAAAGAAGAGTAAAAACAAAATTAATGAATACAGTTATTTTCGTTACAATATAATAACGTAGATATAAACATAACTGTAAACATAACAGCGTTCATGGATTTTATCAAAACTGAACCTGCGTAAAGAAAGGAGAATTTTGTGTTTTGCTAGAAGACTAGGAAAGAAGTAAAATTTAATTTTTTTTTATAGATTTTAGTTCACAATTTAGTAGTTACGTACAACGTTACATATGTGTTGTCTCTTTGTGGATGGCGCAGTTTCACTTTATTGTCAAGACAGTTAACTTTACAAATCTACTGGGATCTAAGAGTACGTTGTGGATTTCAAGGATTACATAACACACACACACACAGACAAATGCAATTATTCAGGGAAACGATCTCATCATAAATAAACTACTTTTATTTTCGTTTTATTGCAAGGAGTAAATTAATTCACATTCGTGAAAGTTTTGATATGTAGCCTAAATTCTGCATTCAGAAACACAGAATTCATCTCCCAATAATACACTAATAGTATTGCTTTCTTTTTATGTTAAGATCGAAGCAATTTGTATTTATGTTTCAGATAACTGCCATACTTTTCAAACACAAGATTAGAAAACACCAGTTATCATACGCACGTTACTGGCATTGTAATCTAGGTAGTTTAAGGATATACAGAGCTAATATGATAACAATATATTGTCGATCCTTATTGAAAAAGCTATGAACTTGAAAGGAGGTTTGGTGTTGGGTAATACGGCCTTGGGAAGATATGTATGTAAATGCATAGTCTGTGTTTCATTACGTTAAGGGAACGGGCGGAAGCTAGTAGATCTCTTATAAATTGTAAATAACTTCTAAGAAGCTATACTAGCATGGTATGGTCGCTATATATACTATGTATGTAATAGAAGTATACGGGTCAGGAAAATGCCATGTATAATGCAGTTGAACGGTAGAGACAGGTAAAGTTAATATCGTTCCCTAACTTGTGACTATCGTTTTAATGGGACCTGCATTAGCTATCTAATGAACGAGGACTGAAAACATCTGATAACACAATAAATAATACATGTCCGTACTTGACATGTAACTAGAATGAAATGAAGAAAAATACTAAACTAACATGAACCAGACAAACATGGTTACTGCTTACTCTGTTCAACAGAAGAGATTTTCTGGCTACAATACCACACAAATATATACTCTAAACTAGCGCCAACTCAAATACAAAGTAACAATAGGAATGCAAGATAACTTTCCATGATGTAAATGAGGGTTCTCTGGCGAGTGTAAGGGAATGTAAAACCTGGTCACTACACATTTGTCTTTGTTCACAATGTTCACTACCATTAATAATCGGAGCCGAAGGACAGATAGAAAAAACAGATACAAAAGTTGGTATTACTCTAATCTCATCAGAACCGTATATGTAAAAAGACTTCTCGACCTATTGCTAAGATGATGTTTAGTATTATGTTCCCCTTCTACAGGAATTGTGATTCACACTGACGATGATCACACAGTCACAGTCCCAATGCAAGGGGACGGGGGTTGAGAGCGGATCAGTCTTTCGGTTTTTTTACGTGCCCAGGTTCTTACCTGGTGACTCAGTTTCTTATAAAGTTCCATAATCCTGGCTCCTGTTTGAAAACTCAGTACAATAGAAACAGTCACTAAGAGCAGGCATTATATAAAGGTAACAGCGTCACCTTATTCATGGCAAACATTGAGCTTTTTGACGGGATAGAAAACAAAACGTAGATAGAGTTACTGGACTGAGTACAAAAACAAGAGACCAACAAGAAGTAGCATTAATAACATACGTGGAATAAGGAGCCAACGTCATTGTTCGTTAAGCTGTCAAATTAACCATTCATTGCATAGAAGTGTTGCTGTTCTTTCACTGCTATAATTTAATGGAACTTCTAAAATAGCTAGAATAAGCTATGGGATTAATTTGGTGGGGATGTGTTATGTATAGCACAGGGAAGTTCACAGTTTCCTCTGCAAGTTTTGTATGTTTTTCCATCAACTAATAACGTTCGCCAAAACGTATGTTTCACAATCAATTTTCATTGTAATTTAAGTCATAAAACATATAGCAATTGTAGATTATGAGCTGGGGCAAGTTAAATGTTCGTATTTTTAGTTTTAAAAAATGATTGGAGAACTGACATTAATGTGGACAGTCTCTTATTTCATGCACTCTTACGTTGTTTGACGTCAATAAATTGCTTTCATATTCCCCAGAAAAGCGATTGAAAAATGTCCTTTAAATGTCATGTGGTTAACATAACATACAAATATCTGTGGTTCACTCATTTGGTGCATTTGTAAGTGTACAATGGTTGATGGCTTATACCATAAAGAACGAAGAGGAACGTGTTTTTAACTGTCAATTGACTCTTGTAATGGAGTTGCGCCCTCTATTGGTATCCTGGTTGGGGTCACCGTTAATGTTACACGAAGCATATTTTAAGTAAGTCACACGATGTTAGTATATAGCAGGCTGTCTGATAATCCCATCACAGAGAAAGAATATTTTATTCCTCAGTTGACTATTTTAATGGACTTGCGCCCTCTATTTTCCCTCTGTTTTGGTGTTATCATTAATGTTACGCTAAGCATAGTATAATTAACTCTAATGATGTTAGCATTCAGCTGGCTGTCTGATAATGCTCACGTAGAGAAAAAATGTTTTAATTCTCAGTTGACTATTTTAATGGGCTTGCGCCCTCCATGATCATTCTGTTTTGCTGTAACCAGTAACGTTACACTAAGCATTGTGA
Source organism: Apostichopus parvimensis (assembly GCA_000934455.1). Taxonomy (NCBI): domain Eukaryota; kingdom Metazoa; phylum Echinodermata; class Holothuroidea; order Aspidochirotida; family Stichopodidae; genus Apostichopus; species Apostichopus parvimensis. The sequence continues at coordinate 106,668 of KN882285.1, forward strand.
AAATAACTCACATGATGTTAGCATTCAGCAGGGTGTTGTGGGTGATAATCGATCCAATACAATATTCGACATGTTGAACGGATTATCTGATATTTTCTCTTTATCAACAAATATTTGTTTCAAATAGTATATTTATATTAAAGGTAACAGAATCCTACACAGATGACTACGTTTAATATTAATGGGTGATTATTTTATGGATATCAACTCGGAATCGTTGACTAAGCACAGTATTATCAATGCGTCAACATATACTGAAATTTCATGCTGTAAGAAAGGGTGTACTTTTTGTTAAGAGTTGTTCATAAATATCTTTATTTCAGTTTCATAATATCCGAGTACTGATTGTTCTAACATTAGCAGTTTTCCTTAGCATATATACTCTCTTGCAGATTTTTGCTTCTTTGCAATTGGAATATTCATATTCTTTTCAGTTGGGTTATCTTCTCTGTGGAAAGTTCTGCCTTGTCGATTTTATGTCACGCAGAATGCTTTCATTTCTTGTTTCTACACTACCAGTTTGACAACATTATTTGTAGTTTCTTTTTGTTCGTGTTTCGTTTCCAGAAATGTTGTTAAATTCTAAGATGACTGAATGACATCTTGATACGTAAGAGGCAAGGAGAGGAGGAAGGATCGGGATGCATTTAATGGATAAAGGAATCAATAAAAGGAAGTCATAAGATAAGCAGGTAAATATCATTCGTATTGACAGCGCATTGTGATAACGCTAAACGCTAAATAAATGGGGGAGGTGGGTAGAATACATTTAACTAGGGAAAGAACTACTTTTCATTAGGGTCATATTTATCATTTATAAATTCTCTTTTCTAAGAAGAATTAATTCTTAATATCATACATGACCATATTGGTGATGATTTTGACATATTATTTGTAATGCAGTTATCTTTCCAGACGGACAAGCCTTGCCTTTTAGCCGTGATGGTTACGCAACCAACAACTACCAAAGAGTTTAACATCGATGTCAGAAAGACTATATTATGTCCAGTCATGTAGCAATCCTACTGGAATCCATGCTTGATAGATATGATGTGTCTAAACTGAATGCGTCATTACCTACGACCAGTTTTGACACTTCCCTGCTTTATGTGCCTGCATGGTTACGTTGGTGTGTTTATACAGGGGACTGTTTTCAACAGTTTGGCGAATCACGATATTCTCAAAGAGCAAGACAGATATTTTCATAGAGATATAGAGGTGGAGAGAGAAGAAGGGGGGATGCTTTGAGATACGATGACATTAGCAAAGGGAGACAGGGATATTTGTTATGTGTTTAATCTTTCATTGTATGTTATTACAGCTATGAATGGAAACAAACTCGTTTCTATATACGACCGAAATTACAACAACGTTAAGCATAACAAATGATAAATAATAGGATCTCGTGATTTCTGTTCGGTTGTTAACAATTTGTCGTTAAGTGGTTAATATCTTTCACTTTTCCTTTTAACCTTGTTATATATTCAATAACGACGTGTGCTATGTTAACCTAACGGTGAGCTATTTCCTTGTAGAATACATCATATGTGTACTATGTGATACTTCTAGTGTGTGTCAGTCCATTTAGCCCTTGTAGGCATTTAGGAGGAAAACTCTTCCAAAAGGGGAAAGGAGTATAAAAAAACTACACAAACTAAATATGAACAATTACGTTACGTGATGAAATATGAACAATTACGTTTAATCCATAAAGTTAATAAATACATAGTGTAAGGCAAATTCATTTATATCGTGAACCCATAGTACAACAATGATACTCATTATTCGTGTTCTGATTGTCATACAGGGGCAGACTGAATCATCGGGCAAACGGGCAGTTCCCAAGGGCCCAGCAAAATAGGGCCCATTGACTGTTTGTTTCAGTGTGGCCTATATCACTGTCGGTCTTTCCCTGTTGTCATGCCTGCCGAGAGGGTTCAGGGGATACAGCGGTCCGGCCCTGGTTAAGATTATGGGTCCCGAGAAAGTAAAGAAAAACATAAGAAAATATGAAAGGGAATCCAATTATGTAATTGTATCGCGGCCTGGTAATTATACATGGAGGCTAACAATGTGATACGTTATTGAATTAACTAGTAGGTCAATATTTGCATTATACGATGTTGTTGTAAATCATTTTAAACAAAATTGCACAATGATCTGCTAGAAAGACGTACACAGGAAAGTATTCGTTAACTCATCGTTAAACTTTACTTTATCTTTGAATGTGATCTTAGCTTGATGAATGGAAGAGAAATTGTGCTCTTGTTACCATAAAATCAGGGTAAATTACGGTAGCCACCGAAACGATATGCAATGTACACGGCACAGAGCGTATATAAATGTATAACAAACAAGTATGTTACTGTTTATAATAATTATAGACTCACTTTGACTTTTCGGCATCTATCGAATGGATAAATTTACTACACTATAGCATTGGCAAGAACATATGAAGATAAAATTTATCGAATAAGAAACTTATGAGTTAATGTGTAACTTATATGTTGAGGAAATTAGTAAAACGTTAACCACAGTAGAGTTGTTTCGTTCTATAGCTTTCAACTGACTGACTCTGTCAATGTTATTTATATCTATTGAATATATCATAAACTTTTGAGGTTGTCAATTTCAAGAGAATGAAGAAAAAGTACTTGAATTTTATGTCTACTAGCCTTGTCAAGACGTCAATAAAAACATTACAGAATAAAGACGATCACATCATACATACTTATTGTAACCACAGAGAACAACAAGTTGGCTTCTAAAAAGGAAAACATTCCAATGCGTTGATAACCTTATTACGAAACATAGCAGTGTCAAAATATGCGAGAAGTGATTAGGTGAAGAACAGTTAACTAGAAATGGCATGTCATTGGTGAAGTCCAATGATATGTTAAAAAACCCATGAAAGATCAAAGTTGCATTTGTTGTCTTTACGAAGTGTTTAAAAGTATGCTAAACATATTCATCATAATAATAATAATATATTACAGAGAGTAAACCAATTGAAACCAATGAGACACCAGGGTCTTCTATCTTGCATGATAAATATTAATTGCGGAGTTAAACCCTGTTGTAGTATCATGAGCTCTTACGGAAGTACTGGTCAATAATGACATCCGATAAGAATATATGTAACACACTGTTCTACTCTGTAATATGGTATATATGTGTAGGTAGCTCCCGTAGCTTCAGGGAATCTCGAGGTTTCGTAGCGATTACCAATCACCATTACTAGAACCTAGTCATACACAGTTCACACTCCAGCATGGTAGATTTGTTCTGCATAGGTAGGTTGAGCGGTATCAGGGGCTCTCATAGGTAAATACGTCGTAGGTATCGGTATCTCGTAAGAACTGTCCGCGATTAATTTCTCAAATATCTGTTAAGGAATAATGCGGGGACTTTTGCAAGATACTATCAAAATATAAATGTTAAATAAAATATACAACGTTGCCTGAATTGACCTTACAGACCTTCTTTACATTAATATAGAGAAATCATAAATAAGTTAGATATGAACATTTTTGTGAATCACTTTAAGCTGGTTATACGAGACAGTTGTATAATTACAACTATTAATTATCGATTATTATTACACACACTTCCAAACGTTAAGCTGTCGATATGAGACAGTTGTATAATAACAACTATCGATTATAAACTATAATTACACACACCGCCTAACGTTAAGCTGTTAACATGATACTGCTATATAACTACAACTATCCATTAAAGACTATTATTATCACACTGCCTAACGTCAAGCTGTTAACATGATACTGCTGTATAATTACAACTATCCATCATCGATTATTTATATACACTTCTTAACGTTAAGCTACATATTCAGTTACATCGTTCTTTTTGCACGTGACATGGTACATCATGATGGTCGACATAAGAACTTTATGGTAAATGAAAAGCCGTTTTACTTCAGTAAATCTGTGGCAGTTTTCTCTGCTAAATCATAAAATTATATGAATTATATTACGCGTTTCCATATTGGGTTAGTTTTCAGAATGCTTTAGCTCGATTGCTATCAATACCAATAAACTAAGCCTCACTTAATATTCTCTTCTCGATTTCATTCCCTACCCTTGGATTTCAATTTGAAAGCGGGGATGCCTAACATGATGCCATTAAGGAATGCTGAATGAAGCAGGATTAGGATAGAGTTTATGAACAACTGGTTAATCCACCAACAGCTTGGTAAAACTCTTAATCTACTCTCAAGTCTCTAATACAATCTATGAGAGAAGTTTCTTCATTGTGCATGTGTAACAATGATGTTGATACCACATTCGGATACGTGATGGTAAACTGATAACTGTTCTAAAATGAGTATTATATTACTTACAGCTACGAATGTTCCCCTCAGATGATGAATGGAAGGTCGAAGAGAACAGTTATGGTTCCAGCAATCGAACAAGATTTTATCTCTGCAAATGATTAAGAAATCAATTCAAATAGTGAATCAGGAGATGTAGTGTATTATTGAAAAAATGAAACAAGAAGTGTTATACTAACAGACACATTTAGTAAGTTTTACTTTCATAATCATTTTTTCTTGTAAGATTTCCGAATAGAAATTGTGAAGCTATTACTTGCTTAAATACAGGAAACTTTCGACGTTTTACATATCAATGAGAATTACATAGCTAAAAGTAAAGTGACAATTGTAGCTCTCACTTGGATGAAAGTACCTTGAAACAAACAAGTCAGCGCTCCTTTAGATACTAAAATGTCCATTTATAGTAACCTATGTAGACTTAAGTATAAATAAGTAGTCCACAATAACTCTATTATATTAACTTTTGAAAACCAACTACAAAACCCGCATACACTGTCCGATGGTTATACAACCTACAATAATTGTTGAACATTTGATTTTCAAATAGAAAAAAATACAGAACTAATTACAAACCGCCTTCAACTAATATGGAATGCGGTTACTCGGGCACTTATAGAATGAAAGGGTAATTTAGGGATTGACTTCTTACTTTATCTGCAAGTACTTCTCCGGCCAGGATACTGATGGTGTCACCGCTTCTTCGTCAAAGCTAACTTCCTTGTCCACAGGAAATGGTGGGTTTCCTAACAGATGTGCCAGTGTAGAAACATCGAAACTAGTATTTATATGTATATCCAACTTGTGAATTGAGATAACCCCAAGGTTACCATGTCTTTCAACACATTAGTACAGCTGGGTGTCTGCCATGTACGTTGTCAAACTCTCCTATTCCCTTCTTGCATTCACTTTATGTATACATGATACTACCAATTGTTAAAGATGCAGTAATTAAATTCAGACAACAAAGTCTTGAATGGTGTTAATGTCACTTCTTCTAGTTAACTAACCTTAAATACAGCAGTTATGTAACTTTCCGTCATCCAAAATAAGAATATTTGTGAGTATACAATTTGGTACTGGATTGCAATCAATGGTATGTTATGTACAATATATCTAGGTGTCTCTATAGAGTATTATTATAAGTTGATTTTCAATATAGAATATTTAAATATTTTTTTCCCTAAAAATTACTGTAATTATTCACGTTACTTAGAATTAACTGAAATTAAAAACTTGAGTTATCTTTGATGTATATTTATTAGTAGAGATATTGTCAATAAAATTCAATTTATTAATAAAATGTGAAATTACTAATTGGTTGTGTAATTGCTGTAGTTTCTATTGTAATAAGCAACGTATTTTGTTATCGGACACTATGTTGTTTGCTACAATTTGCTCGTTATTGTTAAATTTCTTTACCAGCTGCCATAATCTCCCATATTACTACTGCTGTAGACCACACGTCACTGGATTCTGTATACTGATTCAACAGTAACATTTCAGGTGGAAATTGGTTCAAAGTTACCGTAGGAATCTGAAAAAGAAAAAAGTAATTTATAACAAACACAAGTAATTTATTTTGTTAATATATTAAGATTTTGTTCAGGTTATACTAATATACAATTGTACACTTCAATAGACTCACAACTGATTTTTTATTCCTTTTATTGAAATGATGATAACTTATATTAGAAAATAATTCAATTGTGCTATGGGATGTAATTCCCTATAGAGAGGTTGAGATCAAGATTAAGCAGTGTTTTGAATTACGGAGAATTTTGAATTGCATTTGTGAAAAAAACATTTAGGGCGGTACAAGTATGATATTGAAATTTATTGAGCTTTCTATTAAAACAATAATAATAGTAATGTACTAATGTAATGTAATCTACAAAAATATACAAAAACTCCAAGAGAACAAGCGATTCAGCTGGAGCATTGTTTTGTTTTTGTTTTTTTAACTTGATCTAAATAAAGTTTAACATCTTAGACTCCATGATCCTTAAAAAAAATCTTCTGATTATGAAGACAGTACAAGTAACTAAGTAAAGAAACAACTATAATTATTAGACAAACGAAGAACAAAGTCATAACAGGGTCGATTAAAAATTGAGTAATTTACCTGTGCTTTCTTAAGACCAGCTATTTTTGGTGCATCGCCGGCCAGACAGAAGTCAAATAATTTGACCTGCCCTTCCTTGGTTAGTAAAACCTTTCTGGTTGTTAAGCCAGGGTGGAGGAACTGACAGAATATTAAAACCAATAAGTTAAGCAGTTATTACATAATTAAGAGATCAAAATTGTCTCACTTATACTTTTGTGTTTGACTTAAAACTTTGTTCGTTAAAAGAAAACTTAGATAAGAATAGCAACTTTACAACAAACAGTGATGAGGTTCATCTGATGAAGAAAAAACTACTATCGGACTAAATAAACAATATTTAGATGATAACTCAGGCAACTTTTACATTCCTTACCCCGAATGTCTTAAGGATGTCCATTCCTTCCAAAACTCCAGCTACGTGTTTGATGACGTCAGGAACTGACAATGAACTACAACAATAGTAGTCCCCTTTATCTTTAGTATCACGTGACAAGACGCTTTGCAGATTTTCACAATTGAGATGCTCACTAATAAGAAACAGTTTACCTAAAACAATAGAAGAAATCAAAGTTGGTTTTTTACAGTGAAATATCCCTAAATATTGAAATTTTATTTAATATGATTCTAATCGCAATGAAAACTGACTAGCTTAATTATCACTTCGAATTACTATCTTGTTAATGTAATCCCTGATTTAATCCTGTTCGGATAATATATAATGATTATTGACTTGATCAGACAATCTTGTCGACCATAGAAAATCCATGAGAACTGTATCTTTATAAACTTGACACTAATCATGCCCGATGAGGGATGGTTGGGCTAAATCATTAACCGAGGGTGTTAGCTTTAATAAAAACAATTCGATGCACGTTCAATCTTTTTCCATTAGTACGTTCTTAAAACATGTAAAGGACAATTAACAACTCACTGCTTTGGATAGATATAGCCTCAATCTTCGCTAGATGGTTCGATGCTGGTAATTCGAGACATTTTCTGATGAAAGCCTCCCAATGAATTTCTTTCTTTCTAATGAGCTTTTCTGCAAAAAAAATACAGAAAAAGGTCAGTTATAAATAAAAGCGTGTTAACATTTATTTATCAAAATGTTGCACAAGGTCACTTAATATAAGTTTAATATTTAATTGATATAAAATATGAGAAGAATTACCATTCAAGCCACCGAGTTGTCGAATGCAAGAAAGCGATGAAGACACCTGTAAGTTTTAATTAACTGTATCAATATATGAATATGACGCTAACATCAGCCTTGGATTATAAGTATTTGTTATCACCAACCTGTCAGTGTTGTTATTACAACACACTTATTGGTTTCCTCAGCAAGATTGACAGATCCCATCCATCTTTTGTAGATTTTTCCTATCTTGATATTCACGATGATGGAAATATCTTTCTCACTCAACATCCGGGGATCTTTTCCTGCAATCGCATCTGCTGTAGAATAGTAATCTGCCAAGAAGTTAAGACTCGTAAAGGAATATACATCACGAATACAGACCGTTACCTATAGTATTTTTTTAAGACCAAAAGTGTGTGTTGTAAGTCAGATTTAACAAACTAGGTAGCTGTATCATATGATTATAGTTATTGCTTCTCTTTGGGAGGACATTTATGAATTTAAATAACCTATAAAACTTTCACACGTAATTTGTCAGTATATAAATAATTTGAACTGAATGTTCTTATTGTAATGTTATACCGGCTCTCTATACGTACTCTGTTATACGTACTCTGGGCTCTAATTAGGTTGTGTAGTAAATGTTGTAGATTCGTTTATGCCTTCATTGATTCATTTCTTTAAAATTATATTTATTTTGAGTAAACTTACTAGGTTCACTTCCTTCAGAATGGTGCGAGTTCTGCGAATTGTCCTCGTCGACAGGTATCTCTGGTAATTCCTTCCTTCTTCAGAAATAAACGACAAAAAGAGCTTGGATATTCCATAATAATTCATACCAAAAGAGTATTAGCAACATTATACACCTTGTTTTTACTTATTAGAAAAGATATCTGCTAGTTTCGAAATCAATATAACTAAAGCATTTAAATATACACTCAATTACAAAGCTACACTAAGTTGATAATAAAGCTTACCTTCCTCCTTTTTGATTGACTGTAAATGAAGTAAACATTTTGGTAAATTCATTTTCTATAATTGTTTCGGTTTTGTTCAAGTATTGCAAGGTAAGAAATATTGATGTATAACATTTCGAAGCAACAGGTATATAACCTCCGTCAAAATACAATATGTAGTAAACATATCTTTGTTTTAATGTTTGAATATATAGTGAGTATAAAGTTCTGCATGTGAATGTAGTAAAGCAACGTAAATAAAACCAATGAAATACAGAACGTTTTTGTTGTAATCTTCAACATTGATTTTAGTAAAAAAAAAGATTACTGTAAAGCTAATGTTATTAATGTGTCTTATTAACGTGTCTTATTTATGTGTCATTTACTAAAATGTATTTAGCATGACAATAAGATACCAGTTCAAAGCACTATCATGTAATTCAATATGGATCCTGTACATGTGATCACTCTTATTTAAATTATGATTTGAAATCAAAATACCCCTTACTTGATTGATTGATATCTACGGGTCCTTTATCAAGTACTTTCATTGGATGACTTGAGCTGCTACTCTGGTTTCTAAACCAAAAGGAAACAAAATTGAAGGAAAAAATAACATTCCTATTTTGTAACATCAATGTTAACAACTCTTATATTGGTTGTCTTATATACAGTAAAGATATTCGATAACCATAATGTTAGTAAATATTGTAGGGACTGGGTTCAGGAAACACGAGGGATAGGGGAGAGGGTGGGTATGAGTGGAGCTGTTCACATGTAACAACAGTAACAATCAGTAGAATGTACTATTCTCAAGACTCACCCTCGTCGGTTTCTTGACACTGTAAGCGAAGAAAGAAAGAATACATGATATATTTTAGATCTTTCTAAAGTGGCCATCGATTATAGATAATTTCCCTCAAAATGTTCATTAACTAGAAGTAGAAAACCAATCTGGTCTACAATGATGTTGCCTTGGCTGATTCTTTAGCACATTGAAGCAATTTACTCCAAGCGTAATATAAAATGATTAACGTCACCTTCTACACCGCCTAACTCTCCCTAACAGCAACGTCTACACCGCCTAACCTCCACCCCTCCTCACCATGTCATTCACCTTATTTATCTCATCCGTGAAATAATATATAAATCCAATGTAAGAATCGTAAAGTGTCGAGGTCATTGAACAAACTTACTATATGATATTTATGATTATAGGTCTGTGAAATGGTAACACTTTCGTTCTGCCTCATGTTATTGTATGAACTTTCATTTTACTATACTGTGCTTGTTATTTATAGAAGGTACCAATGAAAATTAACAAATGTACCAACGTTATCCAAATTGTCTTTCTCTGTCCACCTCGGGATTATGTTTGTTAACATTTGTTCATATATCTTTAAATTTGGTAAACTAATAAAAACCTGACTTTTTTTGCAAACAAAGTACCGTTACAGCTTAAACTATTTTCATAGTTTCAATAATATTGAAGTTCGACTGTGTGTACAATGCGTATACCTACATCTAAATTTCCTGACTGTGAAACAAGCACAAACTAACAGGCAACAACTGGAAATGGACCCGACAACACCAGCCACAATCACCCAAATGTTTTCTAAAGCGCTTTCTCCTATAGTTTGTACAGTTGCTGTAAGAAACAAGCAAAGAGAGTGTTCGTCTTTGAGGTGCGAGGGATCAGACTTCCGTCCATGACTACATAATATGAACGTGATGATGACTTGTTGATTTACATGAAAATGTTACCCACTAACACACGTACGTTCACGTTGCACGTTGTTCACTTAAAAACCTGAATTGTTCAGGCTATGTTATCATATGATGTACGAACATCAACTAGCTACTACTTGCGTGAAAATGGACTTTTGTATAAACGAGCTGAAACAAAATGGAACTCCCACACCTATGTGTCTGCGGTAACAACCTGTTCACTACTTTGAATAACAATCCCGCCTCCCCTCCCTCAGATGGTGGGTCATACCGCCATTAATTTCTTTAAACATTACTACATGTCTTATGGATGTCAAAACAGGGGACTATAATACGTAAACATTTGTCGAATAAACCTTCATCGGCTGTGTCAAATATACATCAAAATCTCTAACGAATATCTCCAACGAATAGTTATTCGGTCATTTTAAGCTGAAATAAATCCTAGTCCTTTCCTGTTATGTATTTAGATCCTTCCTGCAAGCAGGAACTCGCGAAGAAGCCATTATTGGCTTATGAAAGCCACAAGCTGACCGAAGTCAGTCTCTTAGATTCATACTTAACGTCCATGATTATGAATTGTTAATTGTCAACAACTCTGTAACTGGACGACATACATTAATCTTGGAGTGACTCGAACTCAGACCTTATGATTGAAAGGCACCGGCGTTAACCACTGAGCTAAAACTCCATAAACCTATAAACCATAAAACTTATATTAAAGTATTCATGAAATAACTAATAAAGTGAATGAATGTTGTTATTAGGTTATAACAAATATTTCGAATAAAGCTTCATTGACCGTGTCGAATCGACCACATGTGATATATA
>KN882285.1:130355-143522 GCA_000934455.1 Apostichopus parvimensis
CATTGATTTCCAACCTGTGAGTTATAATGATGTTTACGTATTTGTGGCAAAGTGGAATAGTATTTAATCTAGCAGTGCACAAGTCTTGTGTGAAGTGTATTGTACCAGTCACTGTTCTATAGATAACCATAAGTCTTGATTGTTTTTACAAAAGGTCATGAAGCTTTTCTTCATGGTTACATGCAGATAATTGAGAAAATGTAAAATATATTTTGCAGAAGCACACAAAACCATCAAACAATGTGTGGCTCAGGGTAGAACAATTAAAGTAGCCCACATGAAGTCATATATATAATGGATAGAATATTGAAATTTCCCAGTTTGGTAAAGCTTGCAGTGTGAAATTATTATGGTGGGTGTGGATTTGGGGAGACGGGACACGTCCCCCTTAGTTTTTTGAGTGGGAGGACACTAATATGGCACCATTTTGGGTGTAAGCTCTCGTTTATTAGAGGAGGGGGACACACCCTCCCCTTAGACCCCTCCCCACATCTGCCGAGTTAGGAAGTGTCCCCCCACCTCAAAAAGCAAAATCGACGCCCCTGGTTATTATTAAATTAATTTAAGAACATTCATGACATATATACTTTTGAATGTATGACCTAATACTGTTCACCAATGATGTACCACCTTACCTTGCTGTAAAGGATTTTTCTAAGGTTTTCTTTACAAATTAGGAAGACTATTATTTCTATTTGAATTGATAATTGAAAAACTATTACTGTAACTCTTTTCCACATTCAGTCCCACTTCTTAAAGGATTGTCATAGCTTTCTCCTCATTCTTTATACCATCCTCTTTAATGCTGGTTTTGAAAAATTAAACAATTTTCCCCTTTCTTTAAATTGCAGGTGGTTACCAGTTTGGCAATGTATTGCCAAACTATTTCAAATAAACACCGTCCGCAAACTTTTGTTCTTGCACTCGGCTTAGAGCGGTATAAGCCAACGCAAGCATTTGTTATAATTGAACGGAATCCCATCCCCCAGAGCTCACTTACCGCAGCTGTTGACTTATGTTTTAAGTCTCATTATGTATTGGATATCGAATATCAACTCAAATGTGAGGGTGCATGGGAGTTTATTCAAAGTGAGGTGTATGGACTTGGTGACATAAGAGGCAGTGGTCTCAGTTCCTTCAGAGCTTTTGTGGCGGCAAAGTGATGGGATCAGTGTAACCGTATATTTATGTTTCTTTGATTGTACTTTTTCGCTTAAAAGAATAGTCCAGACCCAAATTTATTTTTGATTGATTAGGGCTGCTAGTTTGCCAAAGGGTTTGTTAAGTTTACCAAGTTCAAATGCCAAGGATACATTCATAGTGTAAGAGGTACTGGATACAAAAGTATAAACGTAATACAGATTATACGCAAGCTACATGGTAAACGAGACGAACATAGAAAGAAGAAACGAACAACACAAGTAGTCGTAACGAAGTGAAATCTATTCCCGTTCAATTAGAACTCAAGAAGGCAAACTGTGTAGAAGCTTACAATACGCTCATTACGTAACTAGATAATCAACAAACTGAATAATACAAAGTAAGCCATGTTACTGCATATTCATAAATTAGGTTATTTACATTGCACGTATTGGTTTTGTATCCAGTACCTCTTACATATCTTCCCTCTTGAAAATAAGATCGTCCTCGACCTACGTTGTACCATTTTAATTTATTCGCTAAATATGTATTCTAGTATGGAAATATAAATTTTGTATCCAGTACCTCTTACAATAGTATCAATGCATCAAACTCTTGTAGTATAAAAGTGGAAGCAGATTTTAAAGAAAATCAAAACAAAAGACATGAAATGTGGAGCCATTACATCACACTTGCATGCTTTCTTCAAGTTCACTTTTGGAAGAAAATGTGACAACTTCAGCTTTTAATATCTTGCAAATTGAACATAGGAATTGAATGAAAGTTTTACCAGAATGCTTAGAGTAAGTTTCTCGTTCCTCGTTATCACGAATAAATTTGGGTTCGGAATATTCTTTTTAAAGTAGTGTCCTAAAGGGAACTGAATGGAGAGTGCTTTTTATATGCCTTTAGTTTTTCTTGTCATGTTTTTAAAAGGTTATGCATTGTTCAAACGTACATGTACCATAAGTTGTTTTGTTGTTAGTCCCATTTTTGTTTAAATTTTGGGTTGTAACCATGCAGTTTGGCAGAATATTGTGGTTAAAGTTTACACAATGACCTTTCACAGTTCATTGTTTTGATACTCTGCTAGGATGGGTAGAAACCAAAGAACATTTAAGTCTTGTTATGTATTGGATATCAAATACCAACTTAAATGTAAGGGTGCATCAGAGTTTATTCAAAGTGAGGGTGTATGGTTTTGGTATCCTAAAGAGTGTGATTTGAGTTCATTGAAGGTTTTGGGGCTGCAAAGGGATCAGAACATTCTAACCATACCATTGCTACCGTTCATTCATTTATAGCTTATTTACTTTAAAAGGGGAGTAGTGTTTTAAAGTGAATTGAAAGTGGATGTCCCTGGCCAAGAGTGAACTTTTTATATGCCTTAAGATTGTTGACATCTTTTGTAGTTGTGTTGATAGTGTGAGGTCTAATCATACCTGTTTGGATAAGAATATCAAGGATATTTTATGCTCTCAGATATTGTGACTAATGATTTTCTTCCATTTTTTATTTTGTGAGGAGTTGCTCAAATTATACTGATGGCTTATTTGTGAAATGATGGGTCATCATTTGCTTACTAACTCTTGTGATGTTGTTTAAAGTTTCATTTCAAAACAAACACATGTAATTAAAAGTATGAGTTAATAAAAAGCTGATTGAAAATAAAGACATTTTCTTTTTCTTTTCATTTGTTTAAATGAGTCCAGGATACCCAACATTTACCCAATGTTGGGCTCATATACCACCACACCAACGTTTGGGTAGCGATTATCCCTTAGTTGAGTAAACAAGTTTAACCAACAACTGTATAAAACATAATGCCCAACAAGGGGTCAAAATAAAGTACCCAGAAAAGGGCAAATTTATGCCCAAGAAATGGGTGAATACTTTTGCTGAAACAATGGGCACACTTTGCCCAGATGTTGGTGTGGTGGTAATACGGACCCAACGTTGGGTAAAAGTTGGGTAACATTTTGCCCAATATTTTTAAGAGTGTACATGATTATTTATTCTGAATGATTTGGATTTATGTATTTATTCTTCAATAATTGACTTATTCATTAATCGATTTCCTGATTGTTTAATTACAAACGTTTGTTTCGTTTTTATTTGTTTAGTTAACAGATTAACAGATTACCACACAGATTACCACACAGATATCAGAGCAAAATAAACGAAATCGACTCATTACATCTGCGTTGAATAATCTTTGGATCAGGAATACGGAATAAAGAAATCTTCATAGGCCTACATTTACACTGTTCACATATTTATGCATTCATAACATGATAGTTTGCTATCATCGTTGTTTAATCATAAAATCAAGGACAACATAAACAAATGAATGTCACCAATCATTGTGAATGCCACCATTTTATGTTCGACAAAATTTATCACATTTAATTTAAAGGATACACCATGCATGGCACATTGATGCACACTGACGCACATATTGTAGTTGTAATGACGCACCAAATATGCGCTTCATCGGACATGACGCACCATTCCGGGGGGGTCGTTGAGTCCGTCTTACAATAATTGATAATTTCATCATGATATAGAAATGAAAGACATTTGCCAAAATATAACAACATCATAGGCTTCATAGCTCTACATATAATCTGATTATGCAGTTCTAAAGATTATACAAAATGAAAATGATACTACTGATATGTGAGAGAACTAGAATGGTCGCCCATAATATACCATATAATGTTTCTATAGTATCTTTTAAACACTTCATTGTTCAGGGCACACCTGTAGAATATTCCGTAATTTTTAGTCTTGGAAATAAGCAAAGCCTAGCTATATTTTTGAAAGCAATTATGCACCCCTGAACATGATGAAATTTTGTGACATATTAGTGTATGAGCAAGCCTACTGGGACATTGCCATTGTAACATCAAACGTCATGACATTTAGTGTTTGTAAGGTATTAGTAGATGAGTTATAATACTGCAGGTGTATACTACTAACATAGAAATAAGAAATATAATAGAAATTGTTGCACATCACTAGTTTAGGTTTGCACTAGATAAGTGCTTTTTACGTGACCCGCCATGCGGGATACAAATCGTCACGGCCAAACGGCACTACCGAACCAAAACGAAACTCAGGTCAAGCGAGCCAAAAAACATAGTCCCGCCGACCTGCAGAGACAAAACGCCCAACCCCCCCACTCAAACACTAGATAAGTAAATGAACCATTCTTGACACTATACATACTGTAAATCATAAAGCAGATGTGATGAATTTATGCTGCCAATAGCAAAGTTCTGTAACTAGTAGTGTAATTACTGTTCTGTGTTTGCAAAATTGATTTGAATTGTTGACTATTTAGTGAAGGGCAAGATGTGGTATTCAGTAATTTATGTTGGAAGTTATATAATTCACTATGTCGGGATGTGCTCACACTGGGCAGCTGCGCCCAGCAGTTCTGAATGCCGCCCCGCACAATCAGTATTTAACGTTTTTCGCCCAGCACTTTTTGATGGTAATTTAATCAAATGTGGGAGAATATATGGCACAGAATAGGAATATAGTGTGACAGTTAGATACTTACCTTACTCCACAGTCTAAACTTCATCCTTTGTTTACTTATTGATTATTTACATGTTCTATTCAGGTGACCTCAGTCAGGTCATGCTGTTTGTATTTTAAGTAACTCTTCATATTTAAAGTGAGGGCAGCAGGCCACAACTGACTTCCTTTGTCACAGACACATGACAGATCCTTTGGCTAGTAACATTCCATCATATTCACAGAGAAATTCACCAGATTCATGCAGTAAAGGTTATTGTTTATGAGATAGACTGCCAATAGGGGTAAGTTGATGTATAAATCCTCATTTTGTAACTATCATGAGCCAAGACCATGTTAACTTTATGGAGATAATGAAGATAAAAATCTTATGGTATGAAGCCACATGGTTCTATTATTTCCAGTTAGGCTTTATAGCTTAGGCTATGTGCTGAACGATGGTTTCCACTCATAGCTTACAGTAATGCCCATGATCATGATGCTAAAGAGTATTAAGAAGGTTTTATACCCATATGAGCCATATTTAGAATGGACTGTACTTTTATTAGTCTGTTGAAGCCAGAAATGTCCAGGAGTATCAACCTTAAATTACCAGTATCAACTAGTGCTTGGAATTGATTGTATTCTGTAGTTCGTGACTCTATGAGAGACGTTATACAACTGTTCATGTTTGAGGAAATATTATTAGTATCTGTGTATTGTAATTATGTAACTTCCCACATAATGGATCGATAAGGTTATATCTGAATTCCCAAGAGACACTTAGGAATCAGTTATGAATGTTAGTTTATCTTTATTTGTTTGAATATTCTGCCTGGCCAATGCAGAATAAGAGGATATGCATAGTTTCTGTTTGTAGTGGACTGCTATTTTAGAATCGTATGTTGATTTATTGTCGTTTGCACTTTCTTTTTGCAATATTAGTGTTGGTAAGATTTTGCATCTATAGGGAGATAACTGCATAAATAACCTGTTTGATAAATGAATATTTTTGTGTCAAGTTACTAATCGCAACGTACCTATTATATTTCCACAGGGTAATTTGCTTTGTATACTGTACGAGAAATAAAAGAAACCTGACAACCAACAGAGATGTTTTCAGTGTACTATTTGACATCCTCACAATAGCACCACCTAAGCATACTTCATGTGCAAAATGTGTCCCTTTTTTTGGGGGGGGGGTACCCTACCCATGAGATCCCTCTCCCAGGGTGTGGATCACACTACCGCCCAATCTGCATGGCACTCAAATATTCACGACCACTTCCCTGCTATGTGTACAGTATGCATTCTGATATATTATTAACTTTGCACATCCCGGTATTATTTGTCTTTTTCAGTTGAAGGTGTGTGCCCAATTAAGAAACTCGAGAGGGTTGGTATCCAAACTGATCCACCAGAAAAGATAACACCAGTTCCTCAACAAAAGGATATGCCCAACAGAGGCTGATGCAGCAATGCACTCCAGCAGCTGTACCCCAGTGGAAACTGGTTATTTTTTCATGTACATAC
Source organism: Apostichopus parvimensis (assembly GCA_000934455.1). NCBI lineage: Eukaryota > Metazoa > Echinodermata > Holothuroidea > Aspidochirotida > Stichopodidae > Apostichopus > Apostichopus parvimensis. Next base: position 136,554 of record KN882285.1, read on the forward strand.
TGTAACCATTCCATGCTGTAAATAAGTATACATTTCAACTAGGTCTGCAGTCTACTATTGTAGGACTATATGACTAACCGGATTTAGGACATTGGACACATTTATTCATTTATTGTATTATGTTACATTAATGACATAGACATATAGTGCTAAATATGGTGCTAATACAGCCGCTGGAGATCTGTAAATGTGAGGGACCCAAAAATGTTCAAACCCCACAAGTTAATGATAACAGTACCTGTAGTATTTTTCCTTATCTCTGAAAAATAAAGACATTTAATACCAATCTTGTAGAATGTGCTACCTACCTGTCTGAAGCAGTTTGTGTTCAAAAATTGCACATTTTTTTCTTATGTTTTCTTTTTATGTTTCATGATGATGTGGCATCATTTGTACATACAGTACTTGCACTGCTTAAAGATAGTTACTCTTAACTGCCTATACTGTAGTTGTCATCTGATCAGGTTGTCATGTGAATATAGTTTCATATCAGCAAAGGACATTGACATTTTTGTCAAATTTTGAGTGTGAGCTATACTTCTAGTTTAACATGTTAGGGGCATCATTAAGGGGTCTACTTTCACCCAGATTTGAACAATAATTTTTAGTTATTACAATGAGTGCAAGTTACAATCTCAGTGAATAAACAAACATAACATTTATGCTGGCTCCAACCCAGTTACCTTGGCTATGAGAGCCTGAATGTCTCTTTTCCAATTAAAATCAAATGAATCATATCTTGGAAAATCATTTGAACAGGTATATCTTTTGACACTTCTGTCCTCACACAATGCCATAAATATGTCCATTTTACCATTTTCATTTCACATTACAGATGTACAGAACATCCTTTAGAGGAACAGTACAGCACAGCATAGCGTTATGGCATGATGGATGTTTTGCAAGCAGATATAAGGGTTGGAACTCGAAGTATGTGTTGGATTGTTTCATTAATAAATGTCTGCTTCTCTTCTTCATGTAAGATGATTGTCATATTTCTTGTTCTCCAGTGGAAGCTATGGATTTGCATAGTGAACGTTGTTAACATGGATACGGACAATTTTGAAATAGCTGATGTGAAAGCAGTTTCTCAGCTTATTTAAATACCATACATGAAGGACACAAGAGTGGACAATGGGAGTAACAAGTATCCAGAATGTAGATATCACAAGGCTTCAAGACAATTGAACAAACTGTACCATAACAGACAACAACAAACATGGTGTCTGAGTAAAATGAAGTTACTAAGCTAGTGCAATGTATCATCTTGTTCATGGTGTCAAACAGTGATTGTTGCATTCAGTGCGTTATGTATCTTTCTCCTTTCTGTAGTATTTAGCATTGATTTGCATGTTCATTCATAGTGTAAGTAAACTACATAATTCATGTCATCAAAGTTACAACTGTCATATTAATTAACTAAATGATTGAATATTGGTTTTACTGCATACTTTATTGTACATTATTTGGCTTTCCATGATAGCAATATCTGATCTGTTTACTTACTGTAGTTTGTTCAGTCATACCAGTAGTTCTAATGTGACATTGATCTTGGGTTATTTATTCTTCGTACAAAATAACTTGTCTTTATTTTGTATTGTGTGAGATCAATTTAACATAACATATATTGTGATGTCATAGAGTGTTGAAGAGGTACTCTAACTTGCAGCTAGTAGTGATAAAACAGTTCATTCAGTGCTCTCATGATAACCCCAGTGGCAGATGGAGTTTTTTGAAATGCATGGGACATTATAGGGTCTTTTGAAGTTTTGGCCAAGTTTCTTTTGCATGTAAAGCTGCTATACTTATCATGGAGAAGTTCCACAATGGAGGCATGGCGTCTCCTAGCCTTATTTGGGTATATGTTCTTGCATTCCGTATTTGGAACACTGCCCTACTATTGTTTGTATTGCTTAAGTTAGGTAAGTCAGTATTGTAACATGTTTTTATTTTGAACACATTGATTGATTCTGTACAGTTCTATACATTGAGTTCACCTACAATAACCATGAGCAGGGAAAACTTACCACTATCTCACTTGCATTTCTTAATGTTAAAATGACCATATTCATACTCTAACCAAAGCATTTCTGCCATATTAGATAGTGTTTATCCAGAGTAGGTTAGAGGATATTTTAAAGGTGGGCTATGTAGTATTGGCCCCAATTTAGCATGCTATAATTGCTAGAATATTTAAAAAAGGATGAAAAACTTTGACCAAAGGTAACCATATTTGAATATCTGGTTTATTTCGGGCCAATACAGCATACTCTGGTCGAGAGTTGCCGTGGAAGCCACCATATGTTTGTAGTAATGCAGTAAAATGTAGTAAAGGCAGCTGGAGGAGTCCACTTTACCCCTGTACCGAAGGTAATTATTTTGTTATTTTTTGGGGGGGAGAACACTTTAACCTTCCCAACCACAGAGCTCCCAACTGACCCGCAATTCGCGGGTTGGACCCGCATTCTGACACCCGAACCCGCTGACCCGCGCAAGCGTCCCAAAAACCGGCATTGTAATTGACAAGTATACATAAAAAAATTGCATCAAATTTGGACTTTGCAACCATCATATCTTTAGCATTTAGCATAATGAAGTATAAAACCTCCTTTACAGCATCATTTGAACCTCAAATTAGGCTTTATTTCATTTCATTGGGGCGAGCAGCGAACATTTTCATGTCACGGGCAAGAATGAATTATCACCTACTATTCAATTTATTGATGTTACACACCAAAAAATGCATATTTGTCATAAAATTTTGGGTGACAAAAGCCTTTCTAGGTGCAACCATTTTACAAAGGGGAGGGGGACACCCCCTCTCCCATATACCCCTCCTCCAGGACGGCAATTCGGGGCATGGACCAGCATTTGCCTTCTCAAGAGTTAGGAACTATGCAACCATACCATTAACGACATGTCCCTACAGGGGATTGAATCCTTAGGTAGCCGTCCTGAGCTAGTACAAATCAGCAGAGAGAGGTTGTGGATGCTACGCCTTCGCACCATTCAACCTCATTGGCTCAACATTCAGCAAGGACATGACTAACTTTTCTTCTTTCCCCCTCCTCCCCTTGCCCCCCCACCCCCATTACTCCTCTTCTCATAGCTTTTTCCACCCCTTTTTTCCTCCACACCTTTCTGTCTTTGTCCTTATTCCCTACCCCCTTCCCTTACCTCCTACCTCTCCTCTTCCCCTGTTGGTTTTTATCTTTCATTCTTCTCTCCATCTCTTGTCTACTAATCCCCTTACATCTATCTCTTTGTGTTCACCAAGCTCATTTACCTGTCTGTATTATGTGCGTGTTTTTCCTACACAGGCTCTCTAGTGGATAAGCTGTTTGCTGAGTTTTATTTTATTTTGAACTGAAGTATTGAAGAACGTTAGGCCAGAAGCAAGTCGTTTCGTCAAATAAAAGTACATAAGCAGCATATTCAGTCACATGTTTATAGAGAATTACACGACGAAACTATTGGCATTTTATTTCTTCAGCAATTTCTCCAAAAAAATCGGCAGCACGACATCATACGGCCCATATGACTCCTTCCATAACAGCTACCTGCTTCTACGAGCTGGTATAGCGTTTTCCCAGCAGTACAATATGCACTGTTCCATATAGCCAATCGAAAAATTGCGTAACTCGCATAGCACACAGTACAGTTACACAGTATGCCTATAGGTTACGCAACACTGTGAGAGGCGGATTAGAATCTCGGAAACCTGATACCTTCGCGGTAACGGTACCCATTTGCGTATGCTGTTTATAGCTAAGGATGAGAATGCCATATTAAAGAAATGAATATGTTGCCGCTGTGAGAAGAGGGCAGCATTGTTTTTATTTTTTAATCGGGGAATTAGCAATTTCCTAGCTGAGAGAGTGCCTTTAAGTTCTTTTGCAAAAACTAAATCTGAAGAAGTGCAGGTTCGTTTGAGTTGATACTTAGCACAATGGTGCCCCATGGCCCAAGGATGGTCCCTATTGTTTTTGGTGCACATATCACGCAAAGTAATGAGTGGGCGGGGCTTAACATGACAAATTTATAAATACAATTTGTTGCTAACCTTATGTTCGTATTTGATATGAACATGTTGGTTGACTATTGCATTATTTTTAGCTCCATTTTGATTCTGCTGATTGAATATTGATAAGATATATGACCAAATGAAATTTTATCCGAAATTCTCATAAGTGTAAGTTTGCTTGAGTTGATACTTAACATGTTGGTTGACTATTGCATTATTTTTACCTCCATTTTGATTCTGCTGATTGAATATTCATAAGATATATGACCAAATGAGATTTTAGCCGAAATTCTCGTAAACACGAAATCTTCATAAGTGTAGGTTCGTTTGAGTTGATACTTAACACAATGATGCCTCATGGCCCAAGGATGGTCCCTATTGTTTTTAGTGCATATATCACACATAGTAATGAGTGGGCGGGGGGCTTAACATGGAAAACTTAAAAATGCAATTTCTCTCTAACCATATGTGATATTGATTTCATATTTGGTATCAACATGTTACTGTAGTTGACCATTGCAACATTTTTAGCTCTAATTTAAATAGGTTGATTGAATATTCATAAGGGATGGTACCAAATGAGATTTTAGCTAAAATTCTCGTAAACTCTTAATCTGAATAAGTGTAGGTTCGTTTCAGTTGATACTTGGCCCATGGATGTTCCCTATTGGTTTAGTTGGTGATCAGATGCATATTAATGAGTGTGCGGGGCTTAATATGAAAAACTTTATCTTCAGTTGTTTGAGTCGAGCTTGTTGGTTGACCATTCCAACATTTTCAGTGGTGTTTTCATATTGCTGATTACATAGTGGGTGAGGAGTGTCAAAAATTTTAAGTTTAAGCTGAAAATTGTTGAAAACATGGAATCTGAAGAATTGTTGGTCGCTTTGAGTTGATACTTGGCAGTTGGCACAATGATACCTCATAGGCTCAGGAATGTGTTGTTTTCTTGGCAGGAACCGTCTATTTTCGTTCAGCACCTGTCCATATGAATAGATTTGTTTACATCCTTTTTGGTTGTAATTGTAAGATGAAGTGCTTTTTACGTAACCCGCCATGCGGGATACAAAACGTCACGGCCAAACGGCACTACCGAACCACCCCATTACAAACGAAACTCAGGTCAAGCGAGCCCAAAAAGTACATACGCCCACCGACCTGCAGAGACAAAACGCCCAACCACCCACTAAATCATTCCAAAAACTACAAAAGGACGACCAGCACGCAGCGAAACAAAACACCCCTCCCCAGCACACCACCGTCCAAAAAAAGGCAGCCCCAGATAAACGGCGAAAATCGCCTTCAACCTGAAGGCCAATGTCAGACTTCACCGCCTCCAGGACTGCCTGCCAAGTAGCAAATTTACCCCTAAAAACAACATCACATCTATTCCTCCAAACAAGTATTTTCACAACAGACCAAACACAAATAATACGCTGCAACACAGCAATAGAACAAACTGGAGGATCTAACCCATATAAAACAAAGCCCTGTCCTACCGACCAGGAACGGTCTCCCGTTAAACGATCGGTCCAGGTCTGAAACCACTCCCACAAGCTTAAAACAAAGGAACAATGACAAAAAACATGGGCAGTAATCTCTAAGTTGTCACAGCCGGTCCTCGGGCACAGTCCATCACCCAATCGCCAGTGATACTTTTTCAGATTAGGCACCATGTGCAATTCTCCATGCAAGATCACGGAGCCAGCAACCATATAGCCTTGAATGCACCGAACGCCATACTTCGGCAGGATGACGTCCATGTACAAAAATTGCATTCAAGGCCGTATCCCGCAAGGAACTGTGAACGAGGGCCGGCTGTGACAGGTCAACAGGGGGCAACTCAATCAGAGCGGAGCAAATGACACGCACCACCCTGCTTGGAGTACTACTATGAGGTTCTCTGTTGCTAAACAGCGCCGGGACCCATCGACGCAGGTGCAACCCGCCCCAAAAACGTACAAAATATGAACAAGGCAACCCTGGGTCAGTTACCGCTACAAACAAATGCTTAAAGAACAAAAAGGTCAATTTACTTCCCAGATGAACCACCCCTAACCCACCCCCCCCCCTTCTCTAGTGTTTGGTACATTACCGCCCTTCTGACAAGCTCTGTACCACCCATCCAAAGAAATGAAAATATCGCTCTCTCCAACCGCACCAGGACGCGACGCGGAATTGGAGATGGGCGAAACAAAACGATTAATGACGGTGACTTTCCCCAAGATCGAAAGCCAGCGGGTGCCAAATCTTTTGAGCCTGCTCTCAAATACCACAGCCCTCTCGTTCCAGGTGACATCACAAGGTGCATCGTAGCCGCACCATATACCATTAATTTTGATATTCTGATCCGACCACGATGCACCGAATGCTAAGTCTCTGTATCTCCAGCTACCAAGGCGAAGGCCCTTTGTCTTTTCCGGATTTAACTTCGCCCCGGTAGCTCTCTCAAAGATAGATAAATCCTGCGAGAGGGAACGAAAGGAGCCCAGACTCGAAACAACACATGTGACGTCATCTGCATATTGAACGCATTTCACCTTGGCACCCCCTGGCACAACGAATGGAACAAGTCTGGAGTCCCTTTCCAAAAGACGAGAGAGGGACTCGCTAAACAAAACATAAAGTAATGGAGACAGAGGGCACCCCTGGCGCACCCCCCTCTCTATGTTAAAAACCTCCGAACAAAACCCATTTACAATAACAGAACAAACTTTCCTGATACAAAACAGAAATCCATTTACGAAAATTTGGGTGGAACTCCAATACATTCATTAAAAAACCGCGATCCACCATGTCAAAGGCCTTTTGCTGGTCAAGAGAGACCAATGCACATGACAAATCACGCTCAATAACAAAGTCGGTCAAGCCGCGCATCAACCACAAGTTCTGCTGGATGCAATGACCCTTCACTGCACAAGTCTGGAGATCACCCACAAGATGCG
>KN882285.1:164344-178496 GCA_000934455.1 Apostichopus parvimensis
GGTGAACCAGTACAAGCGGCATCCTGCGCCGCATGCCACTCCGCTAGTACCATCTCCGCCGTTTTGTCCTGCTCTGCCTCAGTGGGCAGGCTGGTAGTCTCGGCAAGTTCGATCAGGGGAGAGGTCGGACACGAAAGGGGGAACAAAGCCTCCACCGGGGCGCTAGTGTCGAACACTGGGGCGATGACAGGAGCATCAGGTAATACGGTGTCAGACGCCGGGACAGCTTCAACCACGCCCGTAGCCGCTCTCGCGGCGTATGAGCGGTCTGGGCATAAACGGGCGAGATGGCCCGTTTTCCCACACGAGTTGCAAACGATATTTGCTTTACACTCGGCCAGGGTATGCCCAACCTGTAAACAGCGGCTACACCGCTTGTTCGGGCACAACCTGGCCTCATGCCCTTGCGAGGCTGGCCCGGATATGCAATATATGTGACCTTCAGTCCCCCAACTCCCTTCAACACATGGACGCCTCGGACGCGGGCAGCCTCCGAGGTGAATCTAACATCAAAACAATTCATACCCCGAAGAGGTTTACGCTGAAGCGCGTCAACCTCTTCAGGGACCTTTAAACCAACAGAACGCAAAACTGAAAAAACTTGTCCAGGGACGACCTTCGCCTCCCCCGAAAAACTCAACAATACGATTTTGCTGTCACGGCGAACCGCCATGACAGCTAGGGGTGTGGCAAGCCACGCACCTACGAAAACCAAAAACCACGAAACAAAGCCAAAACTACACTAAACAAAATACAAACTATTGAAAGGCCAACGTAAAAAAAAAGTGTGTGGTCAACGAAAAGTGGAGAGCAGCCGAAAACACGTCCGCACTCCACGAAAGCAAACTACAAACTACAAACCAGCTCATAGGTTCCTTTTGCTAAAGCAAGGAACCAAAAAGGTATCATTGGCGATTGGGTAATGGACTGTGCCCAAGGACCGGCTGTGACAGCTTAGAGAGTACCGCTCATTTTTGGCATTGTTGCTTTGTTTTAAACTTGTGGGAGTGGTTCCAGACCTCGGGAGACCGTTCATGGTCGGTGGGACAGGGCTTTGTTTTATATAGGGTAGACCCTCCAGTTTATTCTGTTGCTGTGTTGCATCGTGTTATTTGTGTTTGTGCTATTTTGAAAAACGTATTTGAAGGAATAGATGCAATATAGTTTTTAGGGGAAATTTCGCCACTTGGCAGGCAGTTCCTGGAGGCGGTGAAGTGTGACATTCGCCTTCAAGTTCAAGGCGATTTTCACCGTTTATATGGGGCTGCCTTTTTTGGACGCTGGTGTGCAGGTGTGTTTCGTGTCGCTGCGTGCTGGTCGTCCTTTTGTGGTTTTTTGATTGTTTGAGTGGGTTGTTAGGGGTTTGTCTCTGCGGGTCGGTGGGCGTATTTTACTTTTTGGCTCGCTTGACTTGAGTTTTCTTTTGTAAGAATGGGATGGGTGAACAGTGCCGTTTGGCCGTGACGTTTTGGATCCCGCGGGGCGGGTCACGTAAAAAGCACACGGAGTAGGAAAATTATACAAAGTGAAAAAAGCTGTGGGCGTGTGTGGCTAACGTACATACTATGGGCTAAGAATGTACCCCTTATGTGACACATACATAGCAAATTATACTACACACAGACAAGACTGCCAAGAGGTTTCCAATAATGTTCCAGCAGAAATATTAAAGTGTACCCCTAATGTTACATGGTTAAGAGTGAACACATCAGTACATTTATTGGTTTAGAGGCAATGGACATGTTGACTTCTGCAGGGCTTGACGTAATTTTCCAAATCGGCATGCTAGATATAAAATATTGAGTGCACTTTGGGTTCCCGAAATCCTGCATTTTGTGATGTCCATTTATTTATACTGTACGTTCCATGCCATGCTCGGAATCAGTGACTGTTCACTATTTGAAACCTAGCTAGCAACCAATCAACAAAATAAAAGCTACCAATAAAATCATCAATAAATTTCACTTGAAGTCCGGGCCTGGTCGCCTGGGAGCGACAGAATTACTCTGCCTCTGTAGGGCTTTTGGGATAGGCTGTACTGCCCGTTCTCCGCCTCTCAGGCTGGATTGGAAAGGGGAACATACACACTATGAGGTACATAAATTGAAATATGTTTTACAAATAAAATAATCCATAATGAAACAATTGTGCATAACACATAAAATTATTATCCAAACAAATTCAATTACATACATTGAATCACAGTATTAAATAACCACATGTGCAATGGGCACTATTCACTTTGAAAGTAAACAGTAGTATTTGTAAATGTAGTATTAACCTGTTATCTTTATGTTATTTTTATATTCTTTAATTGCGCCCTCAATTGCCATGACTTGAAAACTCTCAGCCAGAGGAGTCGTATAAGTCTTTATTCAACCTTTAAAAATGTAATGTCAGTAATTAATCATTCCTTCATTGAAGCTTGCCTTGAGAATATTATTAATGGTAAGTTACAAACATTAAGTGGCACTGTAGGTAAACGTAAATCACATTATTTTTTTTTCGAAAATCATGCTTTAACGATTTAAGTGTTGAACGTGTTGCTATGCAGTAAATTTAGCATTCAGATATTAAGATATTATTATTTAACAACGTTAATTTGTTTGTTTATTACAGGAAACCGACAAGCAGTGAATCATCTTTACTTTTACTTAGAAGAGAACTCAGAAAGGCAACCAAGGTTAGCAATGTAGGCAATTTGTGCCTATCTGTGTTTAGAATAAATATTGTACTGGTTAAAGTGACATAATTAACTTTTATGATCAAGATGTTGTTTTAACCTTATTTTTGTAAATCCATACCTTAATTCCGTCCACGATAAGATAGTGATAACACATTTTATGTTAAATGCTCGTGTAGTCTACAACCTCAAGGAGCAATTATTATTAGTTCTCGTTGACGTCATCGGTTTAATTGTAATATCTTCAATAGTATGTAATATGCACTATGTGCCGGGTTTTATGTAATTTGTTTTTTCTTCTCTTTCTATTTTGAGTTTTCACGTTGATGTTTAATAAACTGAATATCATCAGTAAAAGAAATCCTATGTGAGCATTTCTGAGTCAGTAACTGCTAGAGTATTACCAGTTCTACCAAAAGCCTCTTGACCATGGCAGCAAATTTGTAAGACAAACATTTATAACTGTTTAAACTCCATATTCAGCATATTGAGAATGTTACTCAGGAAACTTTATGGTTAGAAACCACCATGCCAGGATATATGTACATTATTAAATTGGTAAGCCAGATGTATACAACCCTGCACAAATAGCCTGCACTCGGGAAAGAAGCCTATGCTAATACTAATAACACATTGCATTGCACAAGTACTCTCCTTGCATTGTTGTTTAGAACTGAAAAAATTAGACTCTTCCTGCTTCACTTCACAACATTCAATGACAAGAGTGCCTGTCAGTGATATGTCATCAACAGTGCAGCCATTATATGGTACAGCCATATTGGTGTCAATAAAACCCGATTCTCAACCAAATAAAACAAAATTATCCCTCCAGCCAGCCTAAAAATGGACCAGAAATTGACTAAAGTGCTGTTATTTTGTCTAATATTTTGATGTGACATTTAGTGTGTAAATTATTTTTAAGCTTTCCAAAAATGAAATAACATTTAATTCCAAGTGAGAATTATGCATCTCAAAGTAGGGTTTAGTATAGCAGAATTGGTTTATTTTTTGTACAAAAATGTAGTAATAAGACTGCATGTCAGTGATGTCATGAACATTCAGCCATAGTAGGAATGTTACAATCCTTATTACCTCCAGCGAACAGCCAAAAGGTGATGAGAAAGTGGCCGAAATTTTGGAAACATTGAATATTTTTTTGGACAAAATTATTATTAGAGCTATTAACCACACTTTATTTATATTACTTATTAGGCTAGGCTAGTATTATGTAATAGTAGGGTGTCCGGTACTCGTCTACAGTATATGACCCTGATGACATTCGCGTTTACCACACAGAAGTCATGGAGTTAAAGGTCTTCTTTTGCCAGTCTACACTGTAAACAGAATCTAGTCAAGATGACTAGAGTACATTAGTCCAGACAATGCTTCTATCGACCAATTAATTCTAGTCACTTGACTAACTTTTGGTCCAGTGACCAAATAGTTCTGTTCATATGACTAAGTAAGCCTGGTCACATGACCAGTTTTTACTAGTCATTAAATTTTGCCTCTATCGACCAGGCTTTAGTCAAGCGACCTAAAGGATTAGTCAAGATGTCAATTGACTAGTTCAATTAGTCACATGACCAGTTTTTGCTAGTCATTCAATGATGCTCTATCGACCAGGCTTTAGTCAAGCGACCTTAATGATTAGTCCAGCAGTCACTTGACTAATTCAGTTAGTCTTGCCCATGGATAAAAGTAGTTTGTCGATACTAGTTTAATATGACCCACCACGGATTCGAACCTGCGACATCTCCGTTATAGGTCCAAAGCTGTCTGTTGAGCTAACTGGTGGGACATGAAAATAACCACACATTAAATTTAAAAATAAAATAAAGAAAGCAAGAATTTCTGTATTAATTTGGAATGACATTTTTTATTTTCTCTTAAACACTACATATGCTTCACCTCAATAGTAAGTACAAAAAGAGTGTCTGATTTCATCAGTAATTGAAGAACCAGAAAACCCAAAGGTTTAGTGGTTCCGATGCCGATGAGAGTTTAATAAATAATTTAAGTCAGAATTTTTTATTGTTATATACCTGTATTGTACCTATTGCCAGACAACTGAACCCAAACTGAAGCTGATCAGACATACAGTTGTCAGTTGCACTCATGAATGAAATTTCAGTTTCATGTGGCACTACCAACCTACCAAGTATGAAGGTGATCAGACATATATTTGAAAAAAAATATTGACATTTTAAGAATTTGATTACAAGCCCCACCCACATATTAATGTACTGGACAACAAAAACAGTGAGCTCCATGTAATGATCATGGAGCATATCTACAAGTTATTCAATATATTTACAGTAATTAAATATATTGTTTTTAAGATTACACATACACTTGCAAACATGCTAAACTGTAGGTTACCTGGCCATCATAAACAAAACCAAAAATTAATGCCTTTATTGATGTACATAAAAATATTGAAAAAAAGTGATAGAGTTGACTCTAGGCATTTCACCACCCTTCACCCCCTCTCCAGACAACCACATGGGGATCATACGACACAACCCATATCCCCAACCCAGAGCGAAACCCTTGCCATCATACCACCTGCAGCCTCACCTACCATCCTACAACCCTGACCCCAACATCACCCTACTCATCTGACAACCCCCCCCCCCCCCACCTGACACCCACCAGATTTTACCAGTTTCACACCTTACTACCAACACATTAATCTACCCCAAATGCTATATGGCCCACAAATACATGAATATTAATGAGGTTACATGTTATTTTCATATGGAAATGTAACTATTATTATCCACCACCAATCTACAAAGTATGGAGATGACCGGTTATACTGTTGCAAAGTTATTGACATTTAAAGAATTTCACTTTAATTGCTGCCTACTCATTAATATTCATGTCATGGACAACAAAAACAATAGGGCACATCTACTAATCATGGAGCATCTACTAGTTCAAAATGACAGTAATTCAACATTTAATTTCTAAGGTTTCGGGTTTACAAGCTATTCCTAGCAATTAAGGATTAAGTCCCACCTACTCTTGAATATTAATTAGATGAAATTTCATTGTCATGTGACAATGTACCACTCATCAACTTACATCACCATACCAAGTATGAAGCTGATCGGACATACCGTTGCGAAGATATTGACATTTTAAGCCCCGCCCACTTATTAATATTCATGTATTGGAGAACAAAAACAATAGGGACCATCTACACATCACCAGTCCAATATGACATTGATCCAACATGTCGTTGTTGAGATATCTTGTTTACGAGCAAGCTGTCACATCACACACACACACACATACCCACATGTTTGTATTTCATTCCAACCGAGGACCCCATTGTATTTTCCATTGTTGAAATCCACGTACCCTAACCTTAACAATACCCCATACAATAGAATTCTTACGAGGACGTGGTGATTCTTTAGAAATCACAACCGAGGACCTGAAATTCTTTTGTTAAAGTCCTCGGTCAGATAGAAAAACAAGCGCACACACCCAAACTTTATCGCATAGGTTACTCGGCCTTCGGCATCGTAACCAAAAATAAAAAAATTTTGTATGTCAAAACTAACACACGCAACAGCTCAAATGATAATGAAAAATTTTCAACGACTTATCTTTTGCAAGTTAGTTACAGTTTTATAACACCTTAGCCTATTTTGACTCATATACTGTATGCTAGTGCCAATTGATAGGCAGTATTCTATGTTTTAAATGTGATGACAGTTTGAGCCAAAAAGACTGTACAAAAAATGGTAGGTGCCTGGAGCAGTAATTATGTCATAATTTTTAGCCATTTGCATGTCTAGTTTCTCCAGAATTTTATTGACCGATTTATCTGCTGGTGTAGTATCATCAATATTCAAAATGATTTTTTTAAAAAACTCAAGGGTTTTCTCCAGCAAAGGCTCATATGCCATATTTAGGACATAGAACACTGCCAAATAATTGCACATGGCTGCGAACAACCTATTCGAAGTAGCTACTTCCAAGGTTTCCACTATCACAGTGTACTCTGGAACACCTTCATCCTCTGTCACCTGGATATAAACTGGCAATTATGACAAGTCTGTAACCTGCAAAGATATTAAGGTATATGTATTCAATATACAGTGCTTTCTACAGGTTCAGAAAATGGGAGGGGTGGCTGATCCACCATGATGGCCATGAGTGAGCAACAAGCAAATATACCCCACCAACGAAGGAATCAAAATAAATAAATGTTGACATATTTTTTTTCAAATCAATTTACAGTACACCGTATTCACTACAAGTAATACTATTTTTGATGATATAAATTATAGCCGAGTATAAATGAAACAACAGAGCTAAATGGTGCACTGGTTCCGTGTATTTTAGAGAGAAATGAATATTTGCCATGAGTTGTGATATCTTGTTACAGCTAATTACATCATGGTAGGGATTCATTCCACTAGATGATTTTAATACACTTGGGGCTGATCAGGAAATCCACATTGGATTATGGTTACTGCAACTACAGATTAAAATCTGTCCAACATTCTGTTCCAGTTATCACATACATACTAGGCTATTCTACCTTTGTGATGATGCCCTCACTATATTTACAGCTCTGAACACTCCCAGGTAATACATGTGATATTTAGTTAGGGAATAATGACCAGATGTGCGGGCCTTTGTTGCAGACTTAAGATCGGGATGACGTCATAATAGAAGGCATGAGCAGACCGGCGCAGCTGCACCTCGGTCAAATGACCGCACATCTGGTCATTACCTTTCATAAACCCTTACTTCCATTTCCAAAAGTATCTAAAAATGTTTGTTTTATGACATTGTGGGGATCAAACAACAACTTTGTAAACCAATGGAATGTTCATTATGCTAACAGAACGAAACGTACATCCCATCACACACTGTACTCAGTTGACGCGCTAATATTTCTAAATGATATGTCAATGAGAGCGCATCTATAAAACCCAGCACATTAACAACAACTAGAGCACCAATGGTGCAGGAGCTCATACCTTTTAGGGCCAATAAAATTTAAGGGGCCCACAAAACTTAGTATGGCCCACAAATTTTAGGCCAACAGAAGGTTTTCAGGGCCCAAATATTTCAAGGCCCCCCAGAAATAAGGATGCCAAAAAATTGCCCCCCCCAAAAAAAAAAAAATTATGCCCCAACAAATGTTAGGGCTACACCAATTTTAGGGCAAATTTGTATGAAAAGTATCATTTTGAGTGATTTCATAAATTGGCCCATATGGTCTACAGGTGACTTTGGCCCCCAAAATCCTAAAAACCCAAAGGAGGCACTACCAAAGTACCACTGTGAAAAATGCTCAACACTGTACCATATAATTCGTAGGAAAAGAAACATTTTGTGTGATTTCAGAAAATGGCCCATACATGACCTTTGGCCTAAAAGTCCAAACACCCCAAAGGAGCACTACCAAACCACTTTCGTGACAATTAAACCTGTAGGAAAATATTAATTTTGAGTTATTTCCTGAAATAGCCCATATGGTATCAGACCTAAAATTGCTGAATACCCCAAAGGAAACACTACCAGGGCACTATCATGATGAACCCTCAACACGGTAACATACAATTTCAGACCACCTCTGATGGCCTCGACCCATAGTTTGCAGACTGTTGATTTTAATAATACATTGGGTACTTACACTATCCTCATCTGCAAATACAATCATAGCACCCAACTTCTCATTCAGTAGAGTCGGAACTGACAGAATTGCTGCATGCATTCTACACTCTAAAAGAAAAACCAACAACAGAATGTTAAAGCGCTCATAACATGACATTTCAGAAGAGTGATATTATGTCATATTTGGTAACATCGATAGGACAAAAATATCACAGATTCACATATATTGAGGACTCTTGGTCTGATGAGGGATGTCAGGGGGTTTATTTTTTTCTTTTTTGCATAGCAGGTAAAATCAACTGAATAGGGGGAAATATTGGGGTGGTATTTTTATGAACGGGGGACATTGGCGAAAAATTTCTAGAACCGGTACATACACTTAAATCATTATACATCATTAAAATATGGATATTTACTGTCTAAGACAATAGACAGTATTGCGGTTTCACGGAACCGTGCTGATGGTCACATGACCATTTTCTTTCACGGCGAAAATAAGACATTCGGGACTGTTTTCGGAGTTATCATTAATCCGTAACTGTGAGGAGGCCCCGGCGAAGCGAGCTTATGAATTTTCACTTCTATTTATGTACTTTTCTTAACTTTTTCATTGTTTCGGAACTGAATATTGATGAGCAAGTTCAAACCGACAAGCTCCGCTATGGTAGCTACAGTTTCATTAATCAAGTGTTCAATGATAACCAAATACATTTATGTTTGAAATTCTAATATTTCCGAAAAGTTGAATGAAACACCCCGTAAAAGATGTCCTATTTTATTTCCAATGGAATTAGGGTTAGCCTAGGGGGATCAACTGCTGTTCACGGCACCACAGGTAAAGCGAGGAAAATTCCATCTTGAAATAGCCTAGTCCAAGGCTATATGACTCCCTACAAACAGCTAAAACAAATTAAACACCCACCCACCTTTGTTCTGAATCTGAACTGTTTCGTACAAACTTACAAAATAGCAGAAAAAAACTGTCCCAACTCATGCCGCTAGAATCTATAACAAATTTTAGCCAAAAACTCCGGATAAGTCAGTGCAATTGTCCAGAAATATTCCCCCTCTATATTACTGACAACTAGCCTAGGCCTATAAATTGTGTGAATTGTTAACGGGATTGTTGGATAGGATGGTCAGTGGACAAACTGGCAATAAAAGATTGGCGTCATGTTCAGTTAATGTTTCGTACGAAACATAGGCCTAGGAAAACTATTTAGGCCTGGGGGGGGGGGGCTATAGCCTAGGCATAATCAGCTTATTTAGTGTAACAGTTTAGCACGCAACTACACAATCCCATACAGACTATTCTAGTAAATTCGTTATCTTAGGGTAACCCTAATTGGAGGCTAATCCTTAACTCAAACCTAATCTAGGTCTAACTAATATGGCCTAGGCCTAGGCTATGTCCCCCCTGAAAGTGCAGGAGAAACACTGCTGTGAATTTATCCCCCTAAAATATTTCAAGAATAATATAGCCAAGGCCCTATCCCCCTAAGGCTAAAGTGCCTAATACAGATTATGAATATTACGTTCAATTTAGGTTTGTTTATTTTGTAAAGAAATTATCCATTGAAAACATGAGAAACGCGTGAATACCGGGGCCACCATGATACTGTAAATATACGGAGGCCTAATGTTACGATAAACTATGCTGTACAACTACTACAAGGCAGCTTAACGTCATTAGGTTTAACGTTAGGCAATTAGCCTCTAGCTACTGCATGATAGGCCTAGCCTAGGACCTAGATCTTAGCTTGTTCTTACACAAGTTGGAATAATCGAAAATACACACTTTATGGTCTAATATACTATATACTTTTTTTTAAGTGACTAACAAACGACACTGGCCAAAGGCCCAAAGAAAACTGGTCTAATATACTAACCTTGCAATGGTTACTGACATTATCACTGGATGGTTATATTTTGTTGTGTATTTTGTTGATTTTTCGTACCGTAACCGTCTGGCTGCTAACTCCCTGCTGTACGTTCCTCGCTCGTCGTGTATACGTACGTGTACAATGTACTATAGTTCAGTGCAGTACACCTGATTGACTAGTGAGTTTCGTCCCAGTGCTGACATTTATTGTAGGACCAGATTAAAATAGAACTGTGACCATTATGTTATGGTCAGGCGACCTTTTAGGTTAGTCGTGAAAGGCATCTCTACCAAGATTATGGCGAGATAATCGTTGACTAACGAAAACCAGTCGATATGACTAGACTTTAGCCTCGCTTGACTAGATTGTGTTTAGAGTGCAATGTTTACATTTTAACATTAAAATACTTCCAAAACTAAATAATTACTCTTCTAAAACCATTACCATAAATTGTTTGTTTGCCTCAAGTGCTGATTTCCTAGTTGTGACATTTCCAATTGAACTTTACGAAAACACTGTGCCGAATCAGTCTTACTGTACAAGTCAATATGGGCAAGGATTGGTATGAAATTTTGATTCTGTGAATATTTTTTATCTTTAACATGCACGGCATGTAGATTTTTAGTCCTTTTTTTTAACCCCCCACCAAGACAAATCTCTTGCTACGCACCTGACTCTCATATTTTCTGCATGAAAGTTGCTTTAAGTGTAATTTCAGGGTAGTGGTGAATTTTGAGCAGTGTTCGCGCTATGCACTGGATCTGTAGCCAAAATCCCGCAAAGGAAGAAATAAATTAATTTATGCAGTACAGTAATAGTACTGTAGGGATTATGTGTTCAGCAGCCAGCAATGTTTACATCGATCACGATCTTGCCACATGGACGATGTTTGTTGTACACGTGCAGCGCAGTCTACTGTGAATAATGCATGTATGCACAGCACTAAAGTGTTACGATTGGGCTTAGTGTCTTTCATCTAAATTTCGCAGCACTAGTACATGTCAAAATTTTACATTGACCATGTGGACTAAAGTTATATATTATCACTGTACAAAAACGTAAAAAAATGCAACTTCAAATTATAAAACAGACATGTACAGTGGTTGATATGAGTACTTTTCGCTTTAAAGAAAATTATTCACAAGGTCTCTACAAAAGATTTATTTTAATATGAAGGCTTAACTGCCTCCCATGTACAAATTGACAATGACATCAACAGCCTAGGCCTACTCATACGACCAAGTGGAAATATTCCAATATCATACCCGAAGTTTCAATGAAAAAGTACCTGAAATTTATATTCTTAAACCCCCGCACTTTGTGTAAGACCTCCCTCCCCCAATTTTTTCATTTGCTGGAATCCCCCTCCCCCCAACCCCTCCCCCCAAAAAAATTGAAAATCCTTAACACGAACACTCGTTGTGTGTGCTCTTTCACCCTAAGGCAGGCTAAATTTCCGTTCGATTGACTTGGAATGCGGGAGTTATTGCATAGGAATAAGTTATAAATAGGCTAAAACAATTCTTGCAGCAGGATTTTACTTTGACAGAAATCCCATTGACTTTGTGTTGAAAAGTCATTTCTAGACTAGGCCTATGCCTACAGTCGTTAGGGCCTAGTGCATCACCAAAAAATAGCCTAGGCCAAGTGTGGAAAGTTTTGTTTTGTTTATCAATTCGCGGCCATGACCAAGTTTGACAAGCCTAAGCTTACAAGTTACATGTCAATAATTTTTTGCTGGCTAACATTTTTCGCGGCCAGGTGCTGAATATCGCAGGAAGCTAACAATGGGGTGTTGTAACGAGTCACTTACTTTCCGAAAATTAAATGATTTGAAACTGAAAGACCTCAAAGGATTTCCTTAATTGAAATAGCCTAGAACAGTGACTCAAGTCTTTGATTGGAGAAATAAACCCTACTTTTTTTTGGCATCCATTCTTACGTTTTGACAGATGGTCTTTCCAGTAAAAGCAAAAGAATAGCATAAAAACCCCTTCTTTGAGGTGAAAAAACGATTTCAATGTAGTTCATGTGTCGCGCCATTTTGTTTGAATTGAGCCAGTTCCCGGATGTACCGTAACGAAAGCAAGCCGCTTCGCGTATTTCAAGACAAAATAGTTGCTAATCCCTAAAATAATTAGAATTGTACAATAGTAATGAATAAAATATCGATCAAAAAATATCTTTTGTCTTTATTGATCTGTAAAAATGCTTAAAAAGTGTGTTAAATTTATTATTGTAACGAGTATCAGTGGAAATATAAATTTTGTGATCTTTTCAAGGATTTCATTTTTAACGTGTTTAGATTGCTTTCATTCACCGCATACTCAGTCCTAGCGATAGCGTTACTTACCGTCCATCATTGCACTCCAATTTACTGTCGAGCAAATATCTTCAAAAAAGAAAATGGAAGCCCTTTGGATTGGAATCGTATCTTTTCGAACCAGAATATTCAGAGGAAGAACTGAGACATCGAGAGGAGGAGTTTGTGCAAAGAATCAGTCCGCGACTGTTGGTGAGGTTGGGTCGAATTCAGTTGCTGATACGAATACCGGTTTAGCGAGCCACTGCGAAGAGTGGTGTCTGTGTGCACTCTGTTCGCCATTGGAAAGCGACAAGGGGAGGGTATGCTGCCATGGATTGTTCGCGGAAAAAGCTTTGATGAACGCAGGAGAATGTCTATCCAACAGACCTGAATTCTCCCAGATATTTTTGCAGCCAGTTAATTTAGAACTCTGTTTTGTAAATTTCTTGAGGTACAAGAAGAAGGATCCTATTCCTAAGGCTGCTGAGAACATGACGAACAGGTACTGTACACCTCAGTGAAAGTTCACTCTTTTCCGGATATTTTATTCCATCTGGAATAACGAAATATCTTTTTCCTTTTTCTGCTCCCTCTTCCCCTCTTCGGTTAACACAACCAAAGGCTTGGCATTCGGGCATTTTAACCGGTGAAATTAGCTAAGCAAGATGCTCGAACATAGTGTGAATAGACTATAACTCGTATGCAAAGCTTGATTGTTTTGAAGTTACGAAGTGGCTCGCCTACGTCACTTTTGAAGCGCCCTGAATACTCAAATTAAGAAACTGGCTGTTGTTGAAATGGGTAAAAAAAATTATTTGGAAATTCGCGTAAAATTCAAGGAAACTATATTTTGCCTAGTAATTTTCTAAATGGTATCAGAAAAATATCCCCTACCGCATGTACACTTCAAAAACCCAGAGTTTATTTCTCCTTTAACGTTAGGCCTAACGTTAGGCCCCCTAGCCTAGGTCGCTAAATAAGTAACCTGCCTGCAATTAAGCATATGCAAGGAAAATTCACCATCTGGGCCAAGCTTTAGACTTGGGTGTAGGCCTAGTAACGTAGGCTAAACGGCTAAATTTATATAAAACGTAAAATTGAAGGTAGCCTCTGCTGAAAATGCAGTGGGCCTATAGGTTAGGCTTTAACTAAAGCCAAGCATATCAAAGCGTAACGTTAGGCCTTACTCCCTGCCCGCCTGGATATTTCTTGAATTTCGTAAATGGGTATGTAAATGGCTAAATGGGTAAATGGTTATAACGAACAATATATATATATGTTATGCGATATATATATGAAGAACAAACATAAGTCATATATATTACTGCATAACCAACATATATTCCTCGTTATAATCAATATATATGGTATATAATATTGTCACATATGGCACTTCGTAGAAAGGGACCAATTTGCAACTGGCTAGATATACGCTTGAAATATTCAACTACTCGGAAGGATGAACAAGGTGAGGAGAGATGACATTCCAACCCAGAGGCTAGAACAATACGTGTACACGAATATGTACACGTATTGTAATTGTCGACGTAATGACCCAAATTTAATATGGGTTGTCGCCTAAAGTGACCCCTTAGGAATATATATATATACACACACACACACAATATATATATA
>KN882285.1:178616-192319 GCA_000934455.1 Apostichopus parvimensis
GATTCGAACCCGGGCCTTCCGCTCTGTACGCGGACACCCTAACCACTAGGCTATGGACGTTGATTGTATGTCCAGAGGTTCGAAACCGGTAAGGAAGGTCGTAATTCCACTGTAGGCGTTTGTCACCTGTATCGAACAATACTAGTTCTGTTTTTGCTGACATATTTTGCCTTACTCTAGAGATGAAACATGATGCTAACCAACTCGAAATCATTTGTGATTCCTAAAGCCGGATCTCGAAAGAGATACTTTGAACAGACTTAATGCAATGGAGGTAAACGACGATTTTGTGAGAATATCACCCCTATTGCAGGCCTCAAATTTCACACATTTTAGGGCAAGGCCACTTTGGTCTTTAATGGGGCCAAATTTTGAAGGGCACCATGGCCATGAGGTAAGGCACCAAGGCCAACTTACATCTTAACGAAGGGCAACAGGGCCAGAGAATATACATCATGAAACAATTTCTGTTCCAGGTCCTGGCGGCTGTTTTAATGAAGCAGAATAGTAGAAGGTGGTCTCTCTCTAGCTTTCCTTTTTGTGAATAGAATTATTTAACCCCTACTCGTATTCGAATCCTTCCTCACCCTTAGCAAAATCAACCATCAATATGGTAACTCAAGTCATAAATTTATGGACAGACGCTTTACAATCGGGGTATCTCATGTCAACTGTAAATCCTTATCAGTTTACTTTGAACAGAATAATATTGAACCAAAAATGCCTTTTTCAGTTTGATGGGTTGTTATAGGGGTAGTTAGGCTTATAGGGTTAATGCTGAAAATGTAACTAACAACTTCAATTTCAAATTATTCAAAAAACAGCAAGTTAAGTCCAACCGACGCGCTATGTGCGTGTGATCATAGAGCATGTGATGTACGTGTTCGGTTATTTGACGGTTTTTATCTCAATACATTACATGTAAAGAGATATTGTAACAGTAAGTGGGACTCTCTCTTCTCTTAAAAAAGTTTCAGCGTCTTCATTACAAAGTTCTTTTTCTCTGGAATTACCACAGGAAGCATATATGATATAGGCCAACAAAAGTTACTATTTTTTATTCCAGAATTTTATCTCATTCTAGGACTTTTTCACCGATTTATGTCCAAATCTGGCTGAAACACAGTTGTTCCAGGCCTTTTTTGAACACGCTCCGAAACTTGTTTGTAGGGAAATCAGACTGCGACTTTTGACCGTTATTTCGCAATCATTAAACACTTGGCAAAAGCGGTGAAATGCATTGTGGGAGCTTAGCCCATCACTATATTTTAGTACACTGCAGCTTGGATATCGTCTGAAAATCCGTTTTAATACATATTCATAAAGCAGCAATCGAATTGCTTAAAGCAAAACTTTGAAGAAAAGAAGTTGAATATTCATTAAATATCTGTTTGCGACGACGTCGGGCTCACAATGTGGATAAAATTGTAAAATTTTTGAGCCTCGGCTTCAAAAATAAAAACCAAACGTAAGTAAAAACCTTTCATCTTTCGAATTGCACATTTTCCGTTTTCAAGAAGGTACCACCCCCATCGTCCGGTCGATGGTATAAAAGAAGTTAAACAATGCTTTGAGGCTAAATTCGGAGTTGTTGCAGTATTCTGGGTTGAATTCAAGTCACATTTTTAAGGTTGCTCTTGTTCACCGGCATCAACGTATCCTATCGTGGTTAATTGCATATGTACATGTATATGCACATTACCATAGTGTGTAGCCTAGGGTTATAGTTTTAAGTATTCTATAGTGCAGTGTATTCATATTACGGGAACGTGTGTTTATGAATTATGATGTTAGCTTTCAAGACATTGTTTACGAATACAATTTCGTTGCCTTGAATTTTGGAGGACTTAAAGCAGTTGAAAGTAGGGTAGTGCTAGTACAACTACACAATACTAAGCCTATGCTGGTATTATTAGTTTACTGACTTCTGCCACTGGTGGTTGTCAGCACTGGCAATACGTTGATGCCTAGTACATATAATAGAAGTTGAAATTAAATAAGCTTATATTAAAAAAAGTACTGCCTTGGCTGGCTCTGGTTAGTACTAAGTAGTTTTACCCTTTTGTGATTTTATCCGGTGTACCTAGATACATAGGCCGAGTCAGTGACATGTGAACATTGGTTCTCTACTTTGTCCAAAGGATAAGGCAAAGGATAAGTGTGCACTAAATTTTCGTACAGTGTTTGCAACGCATTTTGGTAGTATTCTTTTGCGTGTGAATTCATATTGCAGTTAATTTTTTTTGGGCTGTGCATGTGCCTATTTCACTATATTTCGAAGTTCTTCACCCTGTAATGCTGTATGTTTCTGTCATTTTCAGAGAGAAATGCATTTACAAGTTCCACTACAATGTGTTATGTTATATGGGCTTGATGAATTTAAAAGCAATGTGAAGTCAATTTTATATATTGACTTTATATATTGTCTCCTATTATCCAACGTTCTGTTAACATTTATTTTTGTTTTCTTTCATTTTCATGACTCTGCATCTGCGGGTTGGATTCTCCTATGTGGGCACTTGGGATATAGTAACTTTTTGGACTTCTTAATTTAATTCAGTACTTTTCACGCCATTCCATTCATTGCCTTGATTAAATAAACTTTGATAAACCTTGAAAAAACAGATTCCTCTTATATTCTTTTGTTCTAAACCGCACATTCATATTCACCAGTGTGAAGACAAATTAACAAGAAGTTCCTACATAAGATGTACATTTCACGTATCCAAAAATACTTTTCAATTCATCACGAAGATAAGCTAATTGTTGTCTAGGAACCTGATACATCATAAAATATATGACCAAAAAGGCCAACAGAGACTGACCCAAGATGAAGGATACCACATAAAAAACAAGTTCTTAAATATTCTATGACATTAATAAACCTTGCAACGCCGTTCTCTCGACAAACAGGCAATGAGTGCTAAAGGCAACACTCGCAGGATGAAGTGTAACCTGCAGAGACTATTCGTGGCAAAGTAGCGTAAATACAAGTTCTCTATTTGTTGTACCATGATTGATATTGATAATTGTAGAGACAGAGCAAAGATATGAAATTAGGAATTGAAATTCGAACTTCCAGTATTGAGATACTGCGTCATTGATGCTCTTGTGTTTTTTTGTGGGGAAATTTGATTTACACACGAAACACTCCCTGCAGTGTAGGAATTAAGATTTGGCTTTGGGGCTATTCGGAAAATGAAAAGTAAAAAACGCCCCTCTTAATGTATTTACGAGGGCTTTTTTAAGTTTAGGGGTGCTCTTTTCCAAAGCTAAATATGCTGTTTACGGAAATGGTTGTAAGCATCCAACAGGATAAAGTAAGCACAATTATCCTCTTCCTAGTGCTGCGACCGTATAGCAAATTCATTAAAAGTTTTATCGCACAAATTTGCGATTGTTTAGCAAATAACGTAAAGCAACCGAATATATGACGAAAAATCAATAAGCCATCAACTGAAATAGAAAACACAGGTTTACTTCCACTGAAGGTGCCCTTTCCTTAAATCATGTATTTTTTTCATGTGTAAATAAAATCACTCACCACCAAATACCAAACCATTATACCGCTGAAAAGTAATGGAAATTAAAACCTCCAATCCATCGCCACAGCAACGGTGTACGTTGTAGACAGCCGATTTCCAGCAACTGATGGTTACGCTACATTTCCCATTGGCTTTGTGTGGTTGTTAGGCTAACATGTGGTCGAAGGTTGCAGTATTTGACGGATATTTGATTTTTTTTATTTGCGACACAACTTGAGCGAATAAACAGATGGCTAGGTTAGATTTCCATGTTGACTTAGTGTGAAGTTAGGCTACCATGTGCTCGGAGATTTGTGGGGATTTTAGGTTATTGTCGCTGGTACTGAAATTGCTAAGTGGAGGCCGTAATTTGCCAGTGACTGTGCGGTAAGTTTCCGGTGATTGTGCGCGACCCTCTCGCACTGTTTGCGCGATTCGCGTTGCTACTGCAAAGCTAAAGCAAAAAAAAACAAAAACATGTCACAATTAATTGCTCTTTTCTTTTTCGCCCAGATTTTGTTGCCGCTGTAGAAAACATGTCAGATGATGCCGTGGCGTGAGATACTGGACTGCAATACAGCTATTCAGATACAGATACGATACAGCTATTCAGAACATTAATTGTGAACTTCTGAAAAAACAAATCTCAAACAAATTTGCCAAAGCGATCGAGGAACATAGTAAATTAATTTCATCTCTACGGAAAGATAACGATTGTTTGGCCAAGAAAGTGGAAAATTTGGAGAGACGACAAGCAGATCATGAACAATTATTGAATGAAGAAGAACGCATTTAAAGGCGTTGCAACTTCCGGTTGGTAGGGGTTAAGCGGGTAAGAGAGGATGATTGTCGCAATATTGTTACAGATATCCCCACAGAGATGGTAATACACACCCCTCTGATAGAGATGAGAGCCCATCAGGATGGTAGACCTGTTGAGGGGCAAGACAGACATATTTTGGTCAGGATGGCATTTTTTCCAGATAAGGTTTGGGTGAAGAAGGATGCAAGACAGGCCTTGGACGGAAAGGGATGTTATATTATAGACAATTTAACTATTCCAGCTTTGCGGGAGAAAAGACGCTGGAAAAATGAGGTCAATGAACTACACCGACAAGGGACTAAACTTTGATACCCCTTCTTTTTCTACTAAAATTTGCGACAAGATAGGTATTTTTTTGGGGGGGGGGGGTGAAACTATTATGACTGGCGATTTCAATTTCGTGTTTTCGTTAGCTCGGGACGAATGTCTATCTTTAATGTCAGTTTAGAATTTAATCGATATTTGGCGTGATAAGAATCCCTTTGGTAAACATTATACAGCGAGTAAATGGCATACACATCTCTTTCGTGGAGTGCACACGTGTTTCGCTCTCGCTCTCAACATACTACAGCTTTGTATGATATATATATATATCTGTACTGTACTGTGCGCTTCCTGCCAAGTGGGCGTGGTAATTTGGGAGTAAATATAGATAGTGCAGCGGCATAGCCGACCAATTGTGCACTTTGTGATAAAAGCAATAAATTTGGCACAGTTGTAGAGAATGGTGATGCGAAAAAAATTGGATATTAGCCTACCGCAAATTCTGTCCCTGGTGCCCGTGGCGGGCATTTTAAAAAATGCCCGCCAAAATTGACTATTTTCGGGATATTTGTAGATGAACTAACAGCTCGAAACCCTTTCAGTCAGGAATAGTCACACAATATACTGTAAAAATCTCTCACAATTATATCCCACTAACTGAGCAGAGAACTTGCACACTTTAAAGGAGCGTTGCACAGCTTAAAGGAGCATGACCAAGTATAATACGACTTCACCCACACTCTTTCTCTTGTGGTGGAAAGGGTTGCGACCGATCATCAGAACAATAGAAAGTATTCTGGGAAGATCATTCACAATGATTTTTCCCAACATAACAACAGTTTGTAGCAATTTGGTGAGGCATTTCATGGCGCAAAATCCATATACATATATAGAACTTCAAATCTCACTCTTTCAACACGGTATCAATATACCTCAATCTATTATCAGGCTCAACATTGAGAATTATTCATCAGAACCAGTTTTTGACAAGCTTCAAGTTCAGAGTGATATTACTCGTAGTGTGGGAAGATAGATAACTTGAAGGGGTATTATGCCGATATGCTCCATCATATCAAAAACATTCATAACAATATCACGAATTACGGGTTTGCTTTACCTCGGAATCAGAATATAGGCATAGGAAGGATATCACTGAAACTTAGTTATGCCTCTTGATGATTTGAATACTGATAAACCATTGAAATATTTAAAAGACGAGGAGGAACCTTTTTCGGCAAGAAACAGATATGAGTAACATTGAGATAGTCCACTGACGGTGTAACCGAAAAATGTTTCACCTTGCTGGGCGGTTTGTTTTTGTAAAGTGCATTGTCATCTGTAAATACATTCTTCCTATTTCCCAGTCAGTCCATCGATTATCCACTCAAAATCGAAAACTCCTCAGTTTGGAAGGGCTTTCAGCAAGAGAATATAATTGCAGCCTAATAGAAATGTACAATCTAGTTGGGAACACTGGCAAGGTGGCGTAGCAATATGTCACGTCATGTGGAAGACCTCTATGAAGCTAGCTCCTGAGCATACATATCATGCTACCTCATTAGCAAGCCCTTCACACCCGCACAATCCTGTGCATTTGAGTGCGGACCTTTTGCAGGTGCACCTATTCTTCGTGCAACCTTTCTTCTGCAAGCTGCAGCCACATCTCACTAGTTCATAACAAGCTTTTCGAAGCTTCCGGTAGTGTGGTCCAGTGTGGCACATACAGCCCACCATCTGATTTAGTCCACTCCCAGTTAGTTGGAGATGGCAATTCTGGATTTGTCACTAGTGTCTGGCCCCATACATGACCTCTTTGGTAAGTTGCTCGTTTTACATGCTGTTCCAGAGCTGCCTTCGTCGGTGGTATCTGATTCACAGTTGGCTTCTTTGCGAACATCTTTCGTCGTGCCTTGTTGATGTATGTTCCCTCATTAGTCCTGTCATAGAGCAAAATGACAAACCGCTCGATACTAGGCATAACATCATCTGGTATGTCACTCGGTGCACACACCAACTGTAATAGCACCTCTGTCAGTTCAGGAAAGGCTACCCATGTTCTCCAGGCTTTCTTCTTTCCATGGCCGACGAAGCTGGAAATGGTATCACAACCGCTTAGCGCATGGAACATCGGCAGTGCACATGATCTATCTGGTCCAAGACTCTGTGCCATTGCATGAGCGGCCAGGTATCGGAAATTCTTTCCAGTTCCACATGCTAGCCAGATTTCAGTTTCTGGACTGGCACTGTAGATATGGGTAGGATCACAACCTCACTGTCCACAGTTCGCGCACAAGTATTTTGTCATGATTCTGACGTGCTGCATGGGCTACATGTAACATTATGCGAGTGTCTGCCTCTTCGTGACTACATGGGGCGAGCGAGAGAGAATCCCAGGGGTGGCTGGCACAGAACAAGCTCCCCGTCAGTGATGACAAGTTGTTCGTTTTCCTGCTTGAATGACTCCATGAGGGCATGTCATAAGAAACTGAAAAGCTCTGTTTTGTTTTCATCGACGCGAAGGAAGTCGTGCCAATTTCGTGGTATCGCAGTCTCCGCAACAACTCGCCTGCGTACGCCTTTACCACGTTTCGCTCTAGCTGTATTCTTCAGTGAATCATTGAAGTATCTATCCCAAACTACGTCTACGCGAGATGCATTCCGAAATTGTGAAGAGACGTATGGAATGAACGATTCAGCTGCATACTCGGCAAAGTTGTAAGTAACAGATGGTCTCACCATCTGTACGATCACTGATCCATCAAGGACGATGCTGCTTGCCAATGGAGTCTCCTCTTGTGACTCGGATAATTCTTCCAAGCATACCAGGAGATCGCTCTTTGAACCCAGATGGAGATTTCCTGAGTCAGATAAGGCTGGGGGACATGCCTGGTTCTCGTGGCGTAAGAACTCTTCGAGATTCCCATTTCTGTTCTGGCAACTTATGTACAGCTGTGAGAATAGGGCCACGTCTGATTTAAGTGAAGCTACCTGTTGTTTTTCCTTGCTGCGGACTGCTTCAGTTGAACCCTTGAATAGCCTCAGGTTGTTGCGATGTATCGGATCAGTGATGGGTTTCGATCTATCTATCAAACATTCTCTGCTGAACTTGTACAACTGATCTTGTCCGATTCGTTTGGCAGTTTTCAGTCTCCACTGCAGCATGGTCTGCAATCTCCTTCGTATCGAGTACTAGGAGGTCAGTGCTCAGTTCCTCGAAGGGATTGCCGAAGTCATCAATCACAGATACAAGGGATCGAACATCTTTTGCGAATGATGACTGAACACTCGCTGTCTGGTCGTGATGACGCGTGTCAGCTTGGTCCTTCTTGTAGGGCTCGTCATCATGGAACTCTTGTACCACTCTTGCAACCTCAGGCCCCGCTACGATCCACCAAAGGGAGTGCCTTCGGATTGTTAGTGAGACCAACAGCTCCATCGTCCTCCTTGATGTATGCATTGTTTTGTTCATGTGCCTGGTCGGTGGCAATAGCAGAGAATGTCTTCTTCGTCTTCCGTACTGTGAAGTGCCCAACAGTGGA
Organism: Apostichopus parvimensis; assembly: GCA_000934455.1. NCBI lineage: Eukaryota > Metazoa > Echinodermata > Holothuroidea > Aspidochirotida > Stichopodidae > Apostichopus > Apostichopus parvimensis. The sequence goes on from KN882285.1 coordinate 186,767, forward strand.
CTCCTTGTGAACTTCAGGATGTTTTACTTGTAGATCTGCCATATCCATGAGATGAACGGGGATCCACCTTGCATAGTTGATGTGATCTAAGGCATGGAACCAGGTTGCGAGCTCCGTTAGTGCATCAAGGTACATTGAGAAGGCTCCAATCCGCAGTGAACGGACAAAACACTAGTATGCATAGCTCCAACTCCATCACAGTTGCCCAGTACTGGAAGTGGGGGCATGATTGTTCCCTTTGCTTGCACCATTGCGAACTCCACTATGCCATCACCATTTTCCAGCGTTGTCTTACAATGCAGGTCATAGGCACGGCGTTTAAGAATGTACAAGGCCGAAACATTTACTTGGTTGGATCGTCTCGTACGGGAAAGATGCGATGCTCGCAAAAAAGAGTCAGCAGTACCTGGGGTCGTGATATCCGCATCTACCAGTGCCTCAACCCATCCACTACCTTGTAACCAGTCGCCGAGCGTCTTGAGAGCAGCCATCTCGATGTGGAGACCACCGAACATGATTACAAACTTGGCCTCTTGATATTCATCGGGCCATTTCCACTGGATTTGTTTTGCCAGGGCATACAATGGTTGATCTAATTCAATTACCGGTGACTGCTCTGGGTTCAGATGGTCCACAGCCTTCCGGATCATGTCCATGGAGTGTTTAATAATCGCCACCGTGTGGGCACTCTCCAGGAACAGTGGTAGTAGGCAGCCCATGAGATATTTTCAGTCCCCTCAGCTTCACTGGTTGGCAGGTCGAGGACACAACGAGTGTGATCAAGCCAGGAATATTCTTCCTCAGCGTGTTGCTCGAATTCGTTTCTCTTCACTGGTAGCTGGTAACGTTTGATTCTTCACGCTGCTGGCGACAGGAGGGACATCAGAGTAGAAACGTGGCAAATACTCCACTGATTTGGAGACCGCATTTTCCAATTGCTCCTCAAGGACTATGCTTCCATCAGTTCCTTCACCCTCAAAGTTTGGAAGCTGGAAATACCAGTGCCATGGAAGGACTATTTGGATGTTGTTAAACTGGGATTATAGTCAATGTTGTCCACAGCAGCAGTTGTGAATACTTCACTCCGATACAGCTTGCAGGTACCGCTCCTCATCTGTGATGAGAGACGAAGAGCACGGTCGTAGGATAAGCTCATTCCCAGGTGAGAAAGTCGGTCAACCAATTCTCGATTGCGTGTGGAAGCATGCGTCATCAATCCTACGTAGATGGGGAGAGTCGTTTCCTGTGCTGTGCCGTACACTACCCTGGTAGAAATTGCAGTAGAACCCAGTTAAAAAATCAATTAGGTTCTACTAGGGCCTACTATGTTTAACTGGTTTTTAACTGTGTTTAACTGGGTCTTACTGGGTTCCAACTGGGCTATGCTGAACATGAGCTAGGTTCAACTGGGTATACACAATGTTCAACTGGGTTTGTTCAGGCCCAACTGAGTTTGAACTATGTTTGAACTGATCCAGATGGGCTTCAACTAGGTTTCACTGGTTTTTGCACTAGCCCAACTGGGTTTGAACTATGTTGACTGGTGAACTTGCCCTGTTGGGGTTGAACTAGGTTTCACACTGGCCCAACTGGGTTTGGACTATGTTGACTGCTTTTATTTTAGGCGTAATTATCAAGAATATTATAATGTAAGTTCGTAAGCAGTAACCGTATCGTAATATATTGAAAATGCTTAATTAGCCAACTTATGAGGGGTGTAAAATAAATCTTTGTCATATTTATCACAGTTATGATTAAACGATTACATTTTTGTACCGCAATGATTAAAAATATGAAATATTTACTATATAATGAATTTGAAAAAAAATATGTTACACTTTTTTCGTCGATATGAACAATTGGTAGACAAAATGCCTTCCTAATGCAAAATAGTATGATCCGACTAAATTTGAACTTTGACATTTGTCCCTTGCGTTAGCGCTAAATTTATAAATTCCGAATCCGCAAACCACATACGCCAACAGAAGCTTCGCAGAATAATCGCATTTTGCCAACAATTTGAAATTATTACCTCGGCCAAGTTCCCTCCTTTGTGATCTTGCAGTATCTTTATATTATTGACACATACTTGTAACATTATAATTGATTGTAAACGTGCTCTTTATCATAAATATTTGAATTGAACAGAAACTTTAAATATAGGCTAGTAACTTACGACTATAGTATAGGCTAGGCCTAACAAACCGGTTCCCTTCTAGGTATACCACATGGTACAATTACTAACGTTAGACATATCCTAACGTTATAGTTGCCTAGCTTATAGGGGCCTGACCTAGCCTAGTTATACTGAAGTTAACACCTATATTTAGCCGCATGATTTAAGGAAAGTTATCGTCAACTAGCAAACATAATACTAGCAATTTTCAAAATTTACGCAATTGCCTTGATTTATGTTTCAAACATGAAGTGTCCTATTGCTGGCATAATAACATACTTTGCAAAAGTCATTAGCCTAGTGAAGTGTACAGCATACACATATATGCTACAAATGTCAGGATGCCCTACACTATACATTATGAACATATGATTAAACTATCAATCTAATTTCTAGTGAGGCTTCATTTGTACAGTGTAAGATCGATGGTCAGCTCTTACATAAAGTTTGGTTTTGTACCAAAGTTTTACTTGTTTATTAGTGCACAGTGCAGTGCTCACTGTACAGAGGGCTATACATTTGTACAGTACATTTGTATGTTGTCTTGTGGCAGCAAAAGGGTTGATTAACAACTCTCTCTTCCTGGTCTGTGTGTATATATTTTAGGAAGAAAGGAGTTTTGTGAGGGTACAGTATAGGGAGTTGGCAATTGGCTATGAGTATCTGAGCAAGGCAGTTGTAAAAGAAGAGAAAGATAGTTTAATGGCTGGATAGTTTGTTTTAAACCTTAATTCATTCATACTTAGTAAAGATTCCTAAATCCTATTGGTCCATTCAGGTCAGCTGACCGTGGTTAATCCTGTGAGTAACGCACGGTAAAATTACGGGGTAACTTTAATAAATCTTTGGTTATATGTAACCAAAAATGTTTTGTTTCATGATTTTCCCCCACACAAATGGTAGTGTATGAATGAACGGGGTTAATCAACGGTCTAGCGTGCGTTACTCACATGATTAATGCACTCCCGGTGTTAATGCTATCGCTGGATGCACTCGGGCTCCGCCCTCGTGCATCGCTTGCATTATCACCCGATCGTGCATTAATCCTGTGAGTAACGCACGCTAGACCGTTGATTAACCACTTATTTACATAGTTCAAGTCACTGTAGACCTTATTATTTTATGGAAGTTGTGATATTCAACTGAGAGTCTGGGACACTATTTATTATAAAGGATACTATTTACTATAAAGGATATTGTTTTACAATAAAGGAAATTCCAGGACACCATCACTTATAAAGGACATTATTTTACTACAAAGGATACCCTGGAACACTATTTCATAAATTAAAGGATACTTTTTTTTGTTGGGATCGGACATTCATAATACCATTTATTGGGTTCAACTATACTGATGTCGTAGAATATCTGATGTCGTGGAAGGTCTGAGGTCGTAGAATACTTGATGTCACCAGCAGGCCAACTCACCAGAACAGACTTTTAAATTAAGTGTATTTATTTATATTTTGGGTGCGCACCTCGCGACTGTAAGTTGTTTCATTTCATTCTTTGACTGGGCCCAGATCAGCTGTACATTGTTTGTTATGCATAATTCTAATTTCTTTTGATCCAATCCAGTCATCACACCAAACCCAGAGTTCTCTGATCAAGAACAAACATTTATTTTCAGTGGCTAACACCCTTAATACTTACAGTATAGATCAACTGTTAAAAATGAAAACTTCTTATAGTGTGGTGTTATATAAGTGTAGATAACACCAGTTCAGAATCCCAGTTCAAACTATTTAAAAATATAACAAGTAAAACATAGTTGACCCAGTTGAACCCAGTAAAACATAGTTGACCCAGTTGGACCCAGTAAACATAGTTGACCCAGTTGGACCCAGTAAACATAGTTGAACCAGTTGGACCCAGTAAACATAGTTGAACCAGTTGGACCCAGTAAAACATAGTTGAACCAGTTGGACCCAGTAAAACATAGTTCAACTTGTACCAGTTGGACCCAGTAAAACATAGTTGAACCAGTTGGACCCAGTAAAACATAGTTGAACCAGTTGGGAACCCCAGTTCACCCAGTTCAAATTTGTGCCAATTTCCGTATAGAAATTCCAGTTGAACTGGAATTTCCACCAGGGTAGTAGAAGTAGTGTCATGTGTGCGTTTGTGCTTGCTGCTGTTGAATTTCAACAGTTGGGCGATGGAAAGCGCAGCAGTCTTGTCTTCTTGCTGATTCTTTATATGGGACCCTCGAGTATCATATTGACAAGGGCAAGCAGCATGGATGGCACAGAGTCTTCTTGGCATCCTGATGAAAATCCGGTGAAAAGGGCGTTATCCTCAAACATATGCCGACGGACAATTTGCGCAGCACGTGCAAGCTGGACTGCATCAGTGTCCTTATCCAAGTCGCATGCTTTGGCTAAGGCCGCACCGATGTCTTCATCGAAGGCTACCAAGACATCTCTACCTTTCCTCTGAGCCCGCATATCTGGAAAATGAACCAGGAGACGCTCCTTCAGTCGAGTTGCATGTACCTTTGAATCAAGTGTGTTTCCAAGCTGGGTTAACCTCGTCGTGTACAGCTGTACAAGATCCGCCAGCTTGAATACTGGAGCTGTCTCTTGATTTAGTCGAGTATCCTCGATATACATGACAAGCTCTGCGAAAGTAATTCCTGCATTTGTTTCGTTCTCATCGCCACCATCGGGTTTCCTGGTCTTTGCTGCTCTTACTCGGTTGTAAAAGTTCACTAAACACTTGCTATGATACTTGGCTTTCAGGGCAACCATGTCTCCAGGAGTGAGTTTCCATAACAGCTTCGTGTCTTGAAGGAATACAGCATAGTCCCGTACCCATTGTCCATCTCCAATGTGGCAGCCTCGTGGAGACCCTCTGTGTCTTTGGTAGTTGGCTTTCGTTGAGTGCAGACGTGTTTCGCTCTCCATCTGATACAGCTATTCTATCAATGTACTGTACTGTGCTATATTCCCGCCAGGCGGGTGTGGTAGCTTGTGTTCGTGTGTGCGCCAGTTCGTATATCGTTATCGTATATCGTTTGTAGTTTAACCAATCTGTCTTTAGTTTGTTTTTTGTTACTCCTCTGTGCTTTTTACGTGACCCGCCATGCGGGATACAAAACGGCACTACCGAACCATCCCATACTGACAAACGAAACTCAGGTCAAGCGTGCCAAAAAAACATACGCCCGCCGACCTGCAGAGACAAAACGCCCAACCCCCCACTCAAACATTCAAAAAACTAGAAAAGGACGACCCGCACGCAGCAAAACGAAAACCCCCTCCCCAGCACACCAGCGTCCAAAAAAGGCAGCCCCAGATAAAACGGCGAAAATCGCCTTCAATTTTAAGGCGAATGTCAGACTTCACCGCCTCCAGGACTGCCTGCCAACTGGCAAA
>KN882285.1:205424-219264 GCA_000934455.1 Apostichopus parvimensis
GGTTCCAGACCTGGACCGACCGTGTTACGGGAGACCGTTCATGGTCGGTAGGGCAGGGCTTTATTTTATATGGGGTAGACCCTCCAGTTTGTTCGGTTGCGGTGTTGCAGCGCATTATTTTTGTTTGCTCTATTGTAAAAAAACATGTTTGGCGGAATAGATGCAATGTGGTTTTTAGGGGGAAATTTGCCAGTTGGCAGGCAGTCCTGTGGGCGGTGAAGTCTGACATTCGCCTTAAAATTGAAGGCGATTTTCGCCGTTTATCTGGGGCTGCCTTTTTTGGACGCTGGTGTGCTGGGGAGGGGTTTTTCGTTTCGCTGCGTGCGGATCGTCCTTTTGCAGTTTTTTGAATGTTTGAGTGGGGGGTTGGGTGTTTTGTCTCTGCAGGTCGGCGGGCGTATGTTTTTTGGCTCGCTTGACCTGAGTTTCGTTTGTCAGTATGGGATGGTTCGGTAGTGCCGTTTGGCCGTGACGTTTTGTATCCCGCATGGCGGGTCACGTAAAAAGCACAATAAAAAAACATCCATTCATTCTTGGAAGATCAGAATACTTAATGGGTGTTTTTCTGAATATTTTAAATGATATGAGTATACAGCATGGGTGGGAATAGGAGCCACATGTCAGCAATATTTCTTATCGACATTTTATTAATTTGCAGAAAGTACTCAAAAGAAAAATGAGGGATGATGCTGGAGACAATCATCGCAAAACTTATGCAAAATACAGAAGATGATGCGGTTGATGACAATTTTGTGGAGGCCAGCTTGATTGCGAAAATGTATAGAGGATCTGGAAAAACAGAACAACCTGCTACAGAACTGTTAGTGTTTCTTGGTAATTAACTAAATATTATTTCTTAACAGTCCATCTAAAGTCACACAAACTTTTATGTCATTGATTGTTGCAATAGCATGAGGTCATTTCATCACCTGCTTAAAGAAGACCAGCTTTAAACAAATGTTAAGCAACTAAACTGATATGAAATCTGACCTATGACTGTTCAGGCAGGCTGCGCTTTTAGATAATGTTATAACTATCAGTAAATTTGCTACTGCAGACCCTTAACCTAGCCTTTCTGTAAAACTGTGCTATGCTCTTCCGCTGAAACTTCAATACGGTTTTTTTTGGACTTTTTCATATTCATTTTAGGATAATCAGAGACATAAATGGGTATTTTAACTTACAAGAATCTAATTGAATGGGAATTGAAGTAGTGCTTTAAGGAGGAATCAGTTCCAAATATTAATATGACTTTGCTGGAAGTTAAATGGACCAATTCGGTAAGTGACTCCAATGTTTTGGTCATTTTTATTTGATTTTCTCTTTTCAGTGCTACCAGACACGCTAACAGAGTTAAAAGATGCAATTGCATCTTTGAATCAAAAAAGGTGTACAATCATACCACATGCAACCCCACCAAGACGGCCTTTGTCAACATTTCATGGCACATGAAACCTTCAACTGCTTTCCCACCAAAACAACCCTCGCCTATTGAGCTTCCTGTGCCAATGACACCGTCATCACTATAGGCCATGGTACATCCCTTGATTTCGTTTCATTCCGTGCAACACAAAGAGGGAGGGAATTCTATGTGCATGATAAATATGAAAATATTATTCTGAATAGATATTCAGTTGTCCCCATTTACGATGCTGGTATATATGCTTAAAAATCGGTAAAAATATAACAGAAATCGGGACCTTTTGGATTATTGTACGAGGCTATTTTCTACCAATCAGAAATAGCGTACGAACGACATTCTTGTGGCATACACGAAATTTCGGCGAATCAACCAATCACAACGTTTGTTAATATTGACAGACAATTGTTTCGGAGACCAAAATGGCCGCGTCCAGTAGTGGAGGTGCCACACGAAAGTCGCTCCACAAAAACTGTATAATGCACGTTAAAGATTGCTCTAAATCCAAATTTATTGAACTGACAAGTAAATCATTAGAGAGATTCAAGAAATTTGCCTTGGAGTGGTCAAAATTCGATTGCAAGGAGGCAGAAATAGCCAGAAATTCCGCGACGGCGATCGGCCTAACGTTAACCGATTCAGAATGCATTGGGGAAGTTTTACTACATCCAGTTACAAACGGTTTTGTGACATAAGTCAAAAGGCAGGCAAAACTCGCTGAAAAACGCGCTGCAGGTATGTACTAGTATTTTTGTAAAAAATCTGTAAGATATTAATCCAAAAATTGTTTCCAACCAGTCCCTTAATTTTAGTTAGGCCTAGGTCCTAAGCCTACCACTGTTTTTGCAAATTGCCCAGTCTGGAAAAAATTGTATGTTCGCCGTAGAGCTCAGCCAATTTGACTAAACTTGGCGAATTTTAACGTACACAATATTACCACTATGCCAAGGTAATATAGCGATAGAAATATCTTGCTGGTGCAAGGCAAAATACCTACTAGCCTAGGCCTATGTAAATTTTACTCTAAATTCTAATTCAGATCTGGCTTTTTGAATTCAATCCAGGAAAAGATATGCTCACAGTATTAGGGCTTTTAGTAAACAGTTTGAATGTGATGTAAACAACACCATTGACCAGCATATTTCTTTCAAATGTCTCAACTTGTGGGATACACCAGACTGACAAAGCAAATTATAGGTTTGATCAAAAACACTGCATATAGCCTACTGCATATAGCCTACATAGAGCATATTTTATCAGCAAAATTTAAGATTCTTGTTGTTATTTTCTTGTCATCATTCAAACATGAGCAAAATAGTATACACTGATGGTATGCATGTACTACTTAGTTCATAATGACTTATGGGAATGGGCCCTCAATAGGAAGAAGACAAAATAAAAACAGTGATGCTTAACAAGGGTATATGCATTTTGAATTTGGAAATGTAACCTTTTCTGTCAACTTGTGTTAAGATTGTGAGGTAACTTTAAATGCCTTTAAGAAATTCAAAGATTTTGCTATAGCATGAATTGAATGATCCTAATGATTAGGGAGTGAAAGTTTGGGGCGAAATGATTTGAATCTTAAGTAACAAAAACTGTGGGGGCAAATAATCATAATAATAATAATTTTGAAAGTTACCATTCTTTTTGCAAAACATTACTTAACAGCTATTTTTTCTTTTATTTTTACTCATATAGAAACAGATGTAAACAAGCTGAATGATGATGCAGATGAAAAGGAACCGCCAAGGAAACGCGCCCTCCGGTCCGACAATACAAGTGGTCCAAGAAAGTGGAGGGAACGCCACATGTTTCCAAATGAATGTATCATCTGTCATTCCGTCAAAACAAAACGTAATAAGTTCACAGGGAAAAGACTGGTAGTGGGACTTATGAGGTGTGAAATCGTTAATGGTGGCAAGCTTTTAGAAGCAGCTAGACTAAAGAATCATGTCGAACTCTTGCAACAGATAGAAGGGGAGGATCTGGTGGCCCGTGAACTGAAATATCATTGGGAGTGTTTTAGAGACTTTGCAAGGTTCATAAGTAAAAAACGTAAGGTTGATTTAACCGATTCTCAGAAACGATACATGCCGTCATTTGAGGAATTCAGTGACAAAACAATCAATAAGCGACTTCTTGAGGGAAAAGAAATATTGACTCTTGCAAGACTCAATCGCATATTTATTCGTACGATTAAGGAAGTTGAAGACGTTGATGCTCCATACAGGACGTGGAACTAGTTGTTGTTAACACTTGACATCGCAATATGAGCACTATTGTGTTCAGTGAGCGTTTGTGTGCGGAAGAGTTAGCTAAAGATTTGGCAGATGATTATTACACATCAACTGATAGCTCAACCGAAGAAGAGCAAGTTATGGAAAAAGAGCAGACTCACAGTACTGAAGGATATGTGCGAGTCTTATTCAATGCAGCTTTGATGACAAAGTTGGAACTTGAAAAGAAATCCTCATCCATTCCATGGCCTCCTGCAGCTGAAGATTTAACAATTCAGAAAACAAAAGAACTTGTTCCTCATTGTCTTTTTTACTTCCTTGCCTGGTTAACTGGTGCATCTGATGAGCCAGAAGATGCAAAATTTGTAGCAGTAACCAACGAAAATGAAAAGAAACTGCTGTCTATCGCCCAAGATATACTTTTCATAGCAAAGGGAGGTAAGCAACCATTGCCAAAACATTTCGCCCTTGCAACAGCAGTACGCCATCTCACTGGCTCAGCACAACTGGTGGGAATTCTCAATTGCCTTGGACACAGCATTGCACACTCAACTCTTCTAGAGTATAATACTGCACTTGCTATGCGACAAACCACCCATAGCACAAATGGGATAATGATTCAAAGGCCAAGGCAATCAGCTCGCATTACTTCTACACCAGCAATGAAAAGGACAAGGGCCAGAACATTACAGCCTCCTCCAGTGGAAATCACCCCATTTTTGGGTTGTGGGGAGAAAAGAGGTCCCTTTTGCAATAGTAAAGATGTAGATGTGGGCAAGAACAGTTATGAAGGTTCAGAGATTGATGGACGTAACCTTGACATGGCATACAACTTAGTAAGGTCAAAGTTTAGTGGCATCCCAGGGTGGACTGGCTTTAACACCTACCTCTCAACGAAAATTCCACAGAGATCAGTAATTGCTTATCTGTCAGTACTCAATGCCAGTCCAACAGAGATGGATACTGTTCAAACCACCCTCACACGATCCTTCAAGTATGCAGATAGTTTGGGGCAGGATGTAATGGTCCTTGTTTTTGACCAGGCTATTTATGCCAAAGCACAACAAATTCGATGGCGGGATGAGACATTAAAGCAAAGGCTTGTCATTCGTCTTGGGATGTTCCACACTAAGATGACATATTTGGCTTGCATTGGAAAGCGATATAAAGATGCGGGTCTTTCAGACATAATGATCGAATCTGGTGTGATAGCTTTGGGTTCCATCAACGGAGTGATGAATGGGCATCACTACAACCGCAGCATGCGTGCCCACAAGCTGATGCATGATGCCTTACGCAATCTTCAGTGGGAGGCTTATATAGAAAGCGTACCTGAGCAGGAAAGAGTTACTATCAATGACATTTTAACTAAGTTGAAATCAGGTTTTCACAATAAGGAAGTTTGAAGTATTGTGAGTAGCAATGATTTCCAGAGTGTAGTGTCATCCTTCCAAGATTTTCTTGCAAAGATGAACAAGGAGAGCCCAACATTTGCATTTTGGTCTTCATATGTGAATATGGTTGAAAATGTTTTGCTTCTCACCAGAGCGACTAGAACAGGCAATTGGCAGCTTCATCTGTCCATCATTCGAAGGATCCTTCCGTGGATGTTTGCATATGACAGACCAAACTATTCAAGGTACTTATCAGCATATTATCTTGAAATGTGTGATTTGCAGACCACACATCCTATGACATATGATGCTTTGTCTAGTGGAGAATTTGCAGTTCAGCGACAAGAAGGACATGGATTTGCTCAGGTAGAGTGTGATATATGCATTGAGCAAACTGTCAACAGAGATGCTAAGACAAAAGGAGGACTGGTCGGGCTTACAACAAACCATGGGGCTGTACTGCGTTGGCTGCTTACTCAACATCAGTGCTCAGCCATTACAAATGAATACAAGTCTATGACAGCAAAGAAGGGAAAAGCAAGAATTAGGAAAGATCTTGACCAGAGCAGAATTGAGCGTGAGGAGAAGGATGTGAGCGCAATTGTGAGCATTGTGCGCAATATGGTTAACCCATTTGATGTGGAGGGTGACAATCTTTTACATCTTTCGCCTGGTGTTGTTGCTTCTGACAAAGTGAAGCATGATTTGATGCAAGCAGAAGAAATTGGTGTCACTAAGTTTACAGCATTTTGTAGAGGCAACCTTCAAAAAGAAAGCACAAGCTTTTATGACCCAATCAAGCGTTGCAATCTTGCAACATTTTGAAGCTGCCAAAAAGAAGACGATGACAAAAGTTAAAGGGAAAACAGTGACTTTGGAGGCTGACAGAAAGCTTCTTGCAAGGTTAGTTTTCATTGGAAAAGTACGGAACATTGACATCCAGAACCTAATGACTTACTGTCTTGGTCCATTGCCACTACCATTTGCTGCAGAACAAGGAGCCTTGGTGAAAACTAACAAGGCAACACTCATGCATTGCTTAGAGTCTGCTGCAGAAAAGACAGTGATTGTTAAGGACATACCAGCAGGAAGTATTTGGATCATTGATGGGATGGCCATGCTCCAGATGTTACATTCAGCTTCTGCACCTGCAACCTTCTATCTTTTAGCTGAGTCTCTTTTGCAGAAGTTAGTCAGGCAGGCTGAAAGGTCAGGTTCAACAGAGCTTCATTTTGTAACTGATACATACCCAGAAATAAGTATAAAGAATGCTGAACGAGATCGCCGTGCTACTACGGGAATCCAAGTCATCAAAATTTAATCTAATAATACAAACCAGAAGCGACCAACCCAGTGGAAAAAGTTTTTAAGTGCAAGTGAGAACAAGGTAACATTTGTTGAATACTTGTTTCATGCATGGCAAAGGTGTCCAGTAGAGGCTTACAAAGGTGTTACAATATTTATTGCACATGGAAAAGACTGTCATGCCCTTAAGGCTGACTGCGGAGTGGTGAAAGCAGATCTCATACCAGAGCTTCATTGCAGTCACGAAGAAGCTGATACCAGACTACTTCTACACGCAAACTATGCCCAGAAAAATTTGCAATCAGTGCAATCCCCAACAGATCAACCAGCACTCATCATAAAAAGTATGGACACTGACGTGCTCATTATCAGCTTGGGTTGTTCACAAAACTTTACTGCACCACTATTCTTACACACTTATTCTGCACTTGGTTGGGTTCCATCCATTTACTGGTTGTGATTCTGTCAGTGGATTTTTTGGAAAAGGCAAGACTAGACCATTCAAGTTGATGGTCAAAGATCAACAGTATATACAATTATTCCAACAGCTTGGTGTATCTCTTCCTCCATCAGATGAGCTTATTTCAAATTTGGACAAATTTGTATGCCAATATGTATGGCCAACAGAAAGCAACAGATGTGAATGCCGCCCGATATAGGATGTTCCGCCTGGGTACTTTTGCTGAAGAGTCACTTCCTCCAAATAAAGACTCCCTTATTAAGCATATCATGCGTGCAAATTATCAGGCACATATATTTCGTCGATGCTTAGAACAGATCCCAGAGATTGTAGCTGTAAGAAAGGCAACTGCAAACTTAAGCCAAACTCCAGCGCAAGTAACCTGCTGCAGTGAAATTGGGATGATGTGCACGGAACTTTGCAAATGCTCGGGTTGTCAAAACTGCCACAATGAGGATTCTAATATCTCTGAGGAGGAAGGCCCAGATTCTGATGATGAGGACTAATATTTTTCAACTTGACAAGTTGTTGGAAGCTATCTGGTGGGGGGTGTTTTTGGGAGGGAGGGGCATTAAGCTCAAAAGATTAAAAAAAAATTAAAAAACAGCTTGATCTCAAATAAATTTATTTCACTAAAAGCAATTTCAAGTTTTACGGTACAGGACAATGAACACATGCTAAAATTTAGCAAAATAAAAAATTTTACCATCAAAATCAAGTTACAACTGACTACCCTAAAGCTGTTTTTTCTTGTTATTCAGGTGGTAATATGAAAGTGCCTGAAAAGACAATGTCAACATTTGAACTGAAATTGAGGGGAAACTAGAAATGCATAAAAACTTTTGAGCAATTTTCATGTCAAAATATGTGCAAACATTAATCAGCCACACTCTTAAAAAGGAACTTGTCAAGAAATTGAAAGATTTTTTTTAAAGAAAGATTGATTTGTGGAAAAATGGTACTTGGGAAATTAATTTTAAATTGGGCCATTATATGCACAACTTTACGGGTGGGCACATTTTCTGTCAATTAATAGTGCATATTTGATTTGGGATGATGTAGCATAGCAGAAATGCTGGGCACTTAACCGGGATGGACTGGTGTCCTTTCCTGGGGAGGTATTATCTTCAAGTGATTGGAAAAGAATTGCCGAAAAAATTTGAGCAGTTTTTCTTTCCACTTAAATTTTGCATGTCAAAAATATCCACACATTGATCAGCCGCACTCTAAAAGAGGATTGTGTCAAGAAATTAAATGATCATCCTTGTTAAGTGTGAAAGAAACATTTTTGGTTGAAAGGTGCGTGAGAAAATTGATCTGAAATTGGGCCAGTATTTGCTCATGATTAGAGGTGGGTACTTTGCTGTAAATTGATAGTGCATCCTGGATTTTGGATGATGTAGCATAGCATGCTTTTAGGGCCATGGAGGAAATTAATGCAGGGGAGACCGGGATGGACTGGTGTCAAAACATGCTCAATTATAGTTCAACCATGCTTTAAAAAGTGAAAGTGCCAAAAAATTTAGAGGCTTGATAAAATGAAATAAAGCGTGGGCCATTATTTGCTCATGTTTAGTGGTGAAAACTTTTTCTGGATTTCAGTTCATGAAGCATGCTGTTGTTGCTATTGAGGAATTGAATGCTGGGGAGTAAATCAGGAATGGATTGTTGTCCTGTCCAGGGGGAGGTGTTAACCCACACCTTTTTGCTTCACAGAAAGAAAGGATATAAGCATCATCCTTTGCAGTCATCAGGATGGGAAAGGATTTAATTTTTCCGAATGAACGAAATGCTCATGATCAAATTGTATTAGGGATGATGTGGCCATATTTCAGGAAAATTGAATATTTTATTTGGAGTCGCTGTAAAATTCTTTCATCAGTCCCCACCCAGGAGTGTGGTATTTTTTTTTTTGGGTATTTAATAGTGAATATTGTATTTGGAAGGATGTAAGCATTCTTTCAGGAAAATTTATGAAAGGGAGTGTTATTTTAGCAATGCTTGGGAGTTAACGGTGATTATGGTGTCGTGTCGTCCAGGGGAGGTTTTATCTCTCATTTTCTTGCAGCTCGAATAGAGTGGATAAGCATCTGTCTTTTGAGTCATCAGGCTTGGAAAAGTATTTTACTTTTGAATGAACAAAGTGCTCATAGTTGAGTTGTAGTTGTAAAATTTGGTTTGGGAGGGTATAGCATTCTTTCAAGGCAATTGAGAAAGGGGTGGTGTTATGTGAGCCATCTTCACTATGAATCTCACCTTAGCCAGAAGGTAGCTTAAAAACAATTGTTAAGATCCTTAACTATGTATCTAAGTGAACTTAAGTTAAAAAAGAGCAAATCTACCATTATTTTTTTGGTATGAATAAAACCTGCTTATACATGCTATTTTATTGTTAGTGAACTTGCAAAGTTTTGCATCTGCCTTCAAATAACATTAACATAATTTATTTATGAAAGCACCAAATAAATTACTTCAAAGCATTTTTCAAATCTTTATTCAAAGGAAGTCCATGTTACAACCTGCTCAGTCCAAATTTTCTTTACAAACAAAGATGTGGATAGAGTTTAAGATTATTTTAAATTTCCTTCCTTTTTGTTCTCTACCATATACTGTATAACCAATCCTTTCAACTGACTAAAATGGCCTTAATTAATTAATTGGCTAATTAATTAGTAGGATTTTTAATAAGTAATGCTTTTTAGATAACTAACTAGTTAACAATGTTTCTTAACTAATTAATGTAATTAACAAATTGGTTAATTAGCTAACATATTTTAGCAGTCACAATTCATTTATGATTTCATTCAAGGTCTGAAATAAAAAAAATTTAGTGAACTCCCATGAAACTTGCAGTGTTAGTGTACTTTCTCACTTCAGTAAAACAGTAGTAGTGGAACTGGTATATGGGTTTTAAGTATGGCAATTTAACTCCCTTTTCCATGAGTTTTCTTCTCGGTTAACCACAACCATGCGTGGGGATAAAGCAATTTGTGATTAGCAACTCCTATTTCATCATTCTATGATAAATTTAGCCCCTCCCTCCATCAGTTGCACGGAAATTGAAAACAGCAAATAAATGCCCTATGTACCATGGCCTACTATCAGCTATCACCATCCTTAGACAACCTTGAGCTACCTTGCAGCCAGCACAGGCACCACCTTTGCAGTCAGCTCCTGGGACAGTACATTGGGAAGGTTCGTTTAAAAAATCTTCTTTGAAACACTGGACCATAAGCATGTCATATGCAAGCACATTGTGCCCCCAAGCTGAATAAAATTCAACAGGTTAAAACGAGATGATACAACGAGTGCTTGCAGTGCTCCATAAAAACAACCAGTCATAAATCTTCTTTTTAACGACCCTACGCACGTGTACATGTTTTCTGCTAGTGCTACTATAGCTAACTAAGCTAACGTTACACGCAAACCAACGCAGGGTCACACACCATCGTATGCAGTGTTACATGTTTACCCTCCGGGAGGGGGCTGCAAAAAGATGTGTGATGTCATATGCAAGTACTCTTTTCTTTAACTCTTGTGTTGACTGTTTGTAATTTAACGTCACATGGATGGAAAATCATTTCGGCCACTTACTGTGAGTTCATAGGCAGTTTCAGCTTAGCAGCACTTTAGCAGTGGTGTTTAGAAGAAGAAAAACGTTTATGACAACTAAAAAATGTCAAATTTTTGCACTGATAATTGTAACCATAAGGCAAGTGGTTTGACCCATCAATAATTTCTTTACTGTTGCTGTTTATGTAGTCAACTGAAAACTTTGTCATTGATGACAACATTCTGAGAGGAGCTGGTGTTGCGAAGACCTTGGGTGGACTTGTGTGCAACCTAATGACAGCCATTTTTCAGAGAAGAGACATGGCAAGCAGAAGTCTCTCTGGAAGCAATGGGAAATATTAACTTCCTGTGGAGAAAGTGCAAGCTATTATTGGTAAGTGTATGAGTATATGAATACAATTTCTTATTAAGATGGTACTAAGTTTATTAACGAGGGAATGAAGGTAAGCCACACATATTATAACTTGATTAATCACTCCACAACAACATATGGCACTGATGACTGATGTTTGTTGAGCACTGATGTTTGTTGAGCGACACACTACGTACGCTGTACTGCACGTATATTTTGAACGCGCTATGGCTCAAACAGTAGCATTAATTTATTTACCACATACAAATTGTTACTTATACTGTTTGTTTGTAATGACCCGCAGAGTTCCTTTGTCCCAGTAGCAACAAACTGGCTCTAGATTTCATAACGTTCCATAACGTTCAAACAGCCTGTGATGTAGCTCTTCTAAGAACATGTATACAGACATATATGTATTATATATACATATAAACATTATACATTGGACAGATGACCAATCTAACAAAACATTTAACTGCATTAACATAGCCTAATTGATTCTTTGAAACAAGGTTATGATTAAGATTGTGTGTTACATTTCTTTTTTGTTTACTTATCTACAGCATATTGTCAGAAACAATTTCCTGGAGCAGACGTCTCCACAATAAGACTAAAGATGTCTACCAAGTTGAGAGACGAGAAGAAGGCCTTCAAGGGGAACTGATTTCTTCAAGTGCATTTTTTAAGTTTATTATGGTTGTTTCCTTTGAATGTACATTGTAAGGTTCAATAAAACGTGTTCATAAAGAAAATGAGCTGAACTTTGTGTCTTTTAACAACCAACAATTAAGTTTATTTTATCAGACAATTAAAAAAAAATTGATAAAGCTTATTAGATATTTTGGGATCACATTTTTGTATGATCAAATGCAAAGCTTCATCGGTGAGCCCCAATCCTTGGAATCTTAATATATTATTATGTTAATTAGTCGTAGGAAACTTTTTTTTTAAGCTACCCCTTGAAAATAAGGGTATAACAAGAAATCTCTGAGAGAATCAAAGATATTTTACAAGAAATTTCTCGCGAGTACAGACAATTGACGATGCTTCATGTTTTATTACGTATTTTAATTTGCAACTAGGCCTACACGTAGGCGAGGCCTAACACTGGGTTTTCTCATTACTGATGCATATGTGTAGGCTAGTCCTAGCCTACGTCTAATTAAAACTTACCATTGGGTTTGATCCGCAAGGACTGAAAATGGGCATCGTAATTGCTCTAATGAGAAGAACCATCTACGACCTAAAGAACCCACAAGTGTATTTATTATTCTCAGGGACAGGCTGGCCTAATTAGGGAGTTAGCCACCAAATGTCAGTATCCTGGGACCTCTGATTACAAATTTTGGTGGTAGTTTTCATTGCAGCCTGCCCCTGATTCTTTATCTCTAAACAGCATAATTCCATACACAACATTCAGCCATATTAAGGTAGCTTACAATGTAATATATGCATGAGGTGCATCTGTTTTAACACGTAATTACTTACAGGCTGCTTTATCATGTAAGCTCTAACTGTTATGAAACACAAATAACATCATTGGCAAATTCCAGTGGATGGCAAATCTGTTTAAGTTAAAAGCTTATGGAGGCAACAATTTCCACATTGAAATTGACACTCCTTTATTGAAGGTTTGAAACTTTCTTCTACCACACCATGGATTACAACTTTCTCCTGTATTTTGAAACAAACCAAGTTTTGTCTTTTCCTCAACTTCCATACTAAAATGGAAAATGTTACCTTGTTTGCTCCAGGATATTTTGTTTTACAAATTATTCTCTTTTCAGGTAAGGTGAGCCTGAAAATTCGCCTTCGTTCTTTAAACAGGAAGATACCTCAACTAGAGGATATTGAAGGACAGCGAACAACTGGTTTTAGCAATGCAACAACGTATATGCGCAGGTATCGAGGCCGCCTAAAAGCTGATCAGGAATGTTATGTTCAGTATCGAGCTAAAGAGACTGAGCGTGTGAGCAAATATCGTCAAGCCATGTCTCAGGAAGCCAAAGAGCGAACCAATGAAACTGCCAGGATGAGGATGAAAAAATACCGTGAAAGGAAAAGGCTTGAAAACATTCATGAGAAGTCAATGCAAAGTCTGATAGTAGCATGCAGACAAGATCTGAGAAGGAAGAGAAATCTAACCAGCGTGAGAGGTGGAAACTATAAGCAGAAGTATAGAGCAGGACTAAATTCGCAGAAACGCAGGAGAATTCGGGAGAAATAAAGCACATAAGAGACAGCTTGACAATCCGGAGCCTCCTGCGAGTACTAACACTGAAAATGTGGGTAATTCAACTTTCCCTTCTTCCAACGCCATATCACGTGCAAGGTTATCAATCCCCAAAACACGTGAGAAGTATGCTGAAGTTGTAGCTGCTTTAGTAAACAAAGTATGACCTAGCAAGAAGGACCTCCTCGCCAAGCAAGGTATTGGATCACCAAATGCTGCTGATCAGTCAAATGTGTTGGCAGCCATTCAAAAGACATGTGGTTCTCTTGGCAAAAGGCAGAAGCACACTTTCACCATGCACCTCGCCAGCAGCTTGAAAGACTCCAAGTATGGTTTGAAACGAAGGACCTCGCAGTATCTTGGTCTGAGATGAAAGTATCTTATGAAATACTGAAGCCTTGCCAAAAAAATGACAACATTGAGGCCAAGAAGTCACGGTCAGATGCCATAAGCGCTGACATCACAGCTGCTGTCGCTGAACATTATGAGCGTGCGGTAGTTCAACAGAGATGCCAAATAAAAACAACATAGGAAAGGCAAATGCTGCAAAACATGTTTTACAGAAAACAGTCAAGAAAACCTACAAATCCTTTCTGGAGGAGAATCCAAATATGAGCTTATCTTTCTCAAAGCATGTCCTAGAACAGAAATATGCTCAGCATTTCCAGTGTCTTTGTGAGTTCTGCACAAACATTGACCTGAAGATAAAGGTCATTAACTTGCAACTTGTTCGACACAAAATTGGTTTACGACTAAATGACTGATATCATACTAAAGACATCAGTACATGTGACAGGACAGGGAAATTCCCCATGCGCTCCTGTATCGATCGAAAGTGCAACATCGGTGGTGTACAAAAAGTG
>KN882285.1:220706-258204 GCA_000934455.1 Apostichopus parvimensis
AAAACAATTTATGGTTTTTCGTCTGTCCATGTTTCAAACATGATATTAGTGTCGTATTGGTGTTAATATTGTTGGTATCTAATACCCTCTTGTAATTTCATATCTTTCCAATGATATGCAAGTTTACAATTATGAATTGAACTATTTACTCTTTTCAAATTTCTGACATACTGTATTCAAGTCTGCAGCTTAACAATCCTTCCATTATATGAAATTTTAGGATTTTCACTATTGATATGCAATTTGGAAATTATTTAATTTTATAAATATTCAATTCTTAACTATTCAATTTTCAGTTCAACAATGCATTCAATGACCTACACTAGAGGTGTCAGTATTGGTAGTATCTTTTTAACTTTGCAAGATATATGCAACTAATCACATGCAAGCTTACAACTATTCATTCAACTATTTACTTTTTCTTTAAGTAAAGTCTGACATTTACAATCTTAAACAGACCACTCTGAATAAGTGGTTGTTTCCCACAGGATATCATATAGCATGACAATTTCATGATCATTCCAAAGTACAGCAGCAAAGAAACAGCTACAACCCTACTGGAAAAGTTAGTCTGATCTGAAACTGATCTGAAAGAGGTCTGTCAGACTACCAAAGTAGTCTGTCAGAAATATCAGACAAAAACCAGACTAGTGACAGAACAATTTCAGACCAGTTTCACCTGAAACTAGTCTGATTCTCATTTCAGATCTAACTAAAAGTATATTTGAATTGAAAAGGTAATTTGCATTAAAAAAATGTCAGATCTGAATCTCATCTGAAAACTTCAGATCTAAGAGGTTTATTTTATTGTTGGGGATATGATGGCAAATGAAGTCTTAGATCTGAAGTTTTTGGCAAACTTCAGACCTACCTTAAGTTTTATTGTTATCAAGCAATATGGTGGGTAGATTGACAAAGCTGAATGAATGCAATATATACCCCAAACAAAGAATTTTTCACTCTTTATTATGGTTCGTTGAGAGCTACATTAAATATGTAAAGAGGCATTACTTTAGAAAAATCACGGAAATCGGGGGTAGAAAACTGAATTTACAATCTCACAAATATCACAGAAAATTTAGAACATAGTTGTAACCAATGTTTCTGATGTAAAATTCCTCGTTCGAATCATCAATTCACCGCATTTGGAATACAATTTTGAAGCCTACGTACAGCAACTTAACACAGAAAGTCCCGAAAACTGTGGCGGTAAGTGTGTGTGTGTGACTTCAAATTCTCTCATTACATCAACACTCGGCCTATGCACAATAACAACTTTATCATCACACAGTAATTAATTACTAAGTTAGTACGGCCTATACTTACACTTTATTACTCACATTACCGAAGAACAACATTTCACGGTCAAAATAATTCCATTTCAGGGATAATTAAGGTAATTAGTATTGTGATTTCCACCCGGGGACGTTTTGGTTCACATTTTGACTACACGAGGACGTTTTGACTAAAAACGGGGACGTTTTGGTCAGGGAACGTTTTGAATGGTTATCGGCCTGGTTTGCAAGGTATTTTACGAATGGCTGATGATACTGATTAATGTATTCTTTGTTACTGTTAGGGTTAAGGATTAGGCCGGGTTACTGCATGTGAGCCAGTTGGCAAAAATCTTGAAAATCAGTGCGCATTGGCCCAGGCATAGATGGGCCTCGGGTCATAGGCCTAGCCGTTTAAAGAAAATGTAACAAACCTGAGGCAGGAGAAACTAGCATGATCTGTATCATCATCCATTTGTTTCAGTGTATGATCTTCGGTAGGCTCCCTGACCGTATTGTGTGACGATGAATATGTAACTTGGGGATCGGGTGCATCCTCTAAACTATTTTTTGACAACCTCGTTTTCATCCTCCATTTTGAAGTTTTGGCATGTGCTGAAAAGGATCATGTGTTGTAAGTAGCTGTTAGTTTGCACATATAGACCTAGGCCTTTGCACTGTGGTCGAGTCACTGTCATAATTCACCTGCTCATTCATGATTAACCATGTGAAAGCAATACACCGGTACCCTATACATATCAAGATATCGTTAAGACATATATTATCCCTGTATATGTTTAGATCTGTAGCAAAAGTATTAGGCTAAGCAGAAAATAGTAAAACCGAATCGGTTTTAAAGCCGAGAGGTTCGAGCGAACATCTTACAATGTAGCTAGCTATATACGCTATAGCCTTAGGCTAGTTGTTGTTACATATCCATTTTGACAGCATGTTTATATTACGTGGGTTACTTGGTTAGTGCCCTTTTGTCATCTTCAAAATACAGAATTATTTGTATATAAATTAATCATAATCCACTGTAAATCATCAAGAAGGATTTTGTTTATGTATTTATTAGTGATATTATTTTTAAAACGCTAATTACTTAAATAGAGAAATAGATACGAAATAGCGATGGACAGAATAAACCAGTTGTCAATCAATCATATCCAGTTTGTTTCGTTTTGCAAACGTTAATATTTTTGCCAAAATTTAAGTAGGCCTTGATAATAAAATAATTTTAAAAAAACTCCATAAATGTCTTTATCTGAATTTATCATCCTTGTTCCAAAATATATTTAGTTATATTTAGTAGCAAAAGCAATTAAGAGCTGGTTTAAGTTAGATTGGATCTATATACCTACAAAATACTGGCCAATTACCTCCGATTCTTAGTATCTGATCAGACAATCAGCTGCGATAATTCCGTTGGCGGCAATTTATGTTGATGTTGCGTGACCTTTTTTGTATGTTGGACGTTCGTAATGTACCGCGTCCCCATATAGCGTATACGGCCGAACGATCATACCTCATATCACAATTAATACCGACGCTCTACACCATTTATTTCTTGAGGATTTTGTCAATTTTCTTTGTGAAGTCATTGTTTTCCCGGTTTATGTTAGGTCTAAACAAGAGGTTGTTCTTATCGGAATTGACAAATATTACTTAACATCACACTGAAGTGCCGAACATTTGACATATAATCTCAGACGTCCGTTAAACAGCAAACTAGCATTTAAAACGTTAATCCTATACCTAGGATATAGGAATAACATAGGCCTAGGCTGGTTATGCTAGCTGATTTGTGCACCGTAGGTCGCATAGGCTAGGTCTATATAGGTGGCTTATACAGTACTTACTACGATAGGAATTCTGAACCCAGCCTAGCGCAACTGTTCCAAAATTCCATTTGTACCAACTTTATTGCTAAACATTTGGCACACAATTAGGCCTACAAAGAAGATGGAGGATACTTATACGATGGCAAAGAGACTGATGGATATGCCATATGGCTTTAGCGCCAAAAAAAAACACTGGGGAAAGAGATTCCAAGACTAGTAGTAGGCCTGGTACTAGTAAAGCTAACATTAGACCAGTGAAATGTTTGGTCTATTGGATTGATGACCAATAAGTTAGCATTGTCGCAAAGTCTGCCGTGCAACTGGAAAAAGACGATTTGTTTGAAGGTGCGACTTTGGAAGTCCGATTCCAGGACCGTCAATTTTACAGGGCGAAAATGTTGAAGATAAGTGGTAGGTGGAATTTAAGCTTTAGGCCCCTAGTTTAAGTTGGGCTATCAATCATCTAGGTTCTGCCTATGCACTGATCCAGCAAGATAAGCCTAGGCCCACACAAAAAGGTGTAAGACATAGGACTAGGCCTATGTTGGGCCTAGGCCTATATCACAATAGCAAAGAAAAAGCTAACCACACTTGTGGGGTGTAAACAAGAATGAATCAAATTTCAGAAAATTGTAGGCTAGTCCTTTGGATAACTGGCCATGTAAAAAGCCTTAAAATCGCACACTGGGCATAGGTTATTCTATATTTGAGAGGAATATGTTTCCTCATATATTTCGTTATTAATGACCTGTGCATTATGATTTAATCCAGTGACATCCTAATAATTTTTATTCTTAATGCTCCCATGTAGTCCTTGTCCCGAGGCATTTTCAGCACAATAATCAATGTGTAATGGCTGCTGTAGATTTGTGCTGTCTGTGTTGTTAAGATGGGAGCGTGGCCTATCGGTAGAGTGTCCGACTGGCATTCCGGAGGTCCAGGGTTCGAATCTCGAATTGGCCTCTTTAGACTTCTCTGTCGAAGCTGTACAACAGTTGTTGATGGGGGTTGTCCGCTTCAGTATGTTTGACATGACTGTTGCACAGTGGTGATCGACAAGTTGCTTCCACCTCTCCAAACTTTCAGAAAGTGGTCAAAGTATGGGGTACACACTCACGTCCATCGGATGAGGACGTTAAATGGCGGTCCAGGGAGCAGGACGGGGTCTCACGCCTGTCTCGTTATCATCTGAGCACTTGGTCGTGAAGAGAAGGTTGATAAGCCGGTGTTCATCCACGATCATATCTGGCAGTCTGGGTTATCTGTGGTACGGGGTCTTTCATGAGGACTAGATGTCCTTCTTGATCATTAATCTACTAAACAACTGGTGCACTGCATAATTTAGGAGCCAATGAGATAGAGATAGCTGTAGCTCAGTCGCATTCAACCCACTGAGCCCAACAATGAAGCCATTGGGAATCTCCTGGAGGTGTCCCCTGACAAATCCTGTATGCATCTACGCTTTCAGTTTCTCTGATCAAAATGCATCATTGTTCAGTAAATTTTTCGGTGATTATTTCACTATTAACTGCAATTGTCAGTTAATGTTAAAAGTTGTAAATAGTAAAGGTATACTGTATTACTATATATATATTACTTTTTCTGATAGATGATTTCAAATCACTTAAAATGCAGTCGCGATGAAGTGGCCCTAAACCTTGCAGTAGTAAGTGAAGAAATAGAAGATGCACAACAAGAATATTCAGAAGAAGGTACTGTATGGCTATTTTTTTTATAACTACCACCAAATTTCTTGACATTGTCAGTGCTACCAAAACTTGTGGGTTGACCAGAATGTCTTTTGCATAAATCAAGACAAAATAAGCCTCATCTCATTTGTTATGGAATGGAATCTTTTTGTAATAGAATTTGTTTCCCAATATGGTACATTGTTCTTATCACATGTGCTGGATTTTTCATTGCTTACCGGAGACAAAAGGAATCTATACACAGTCAGGACATACCATGTGTAACTCACTGTGGCAGACTTTGACGGGCATCATACTTGGCACATAGATGCCCCATATTGAGATGAACCCTATTGTTTTTGGTCAAAGGTCAATTGAGCAATATATACACAAGGCCCCATTGTTATTACCTCATGCATTGGAGCATTTGACTTGTTGGCTAGTAAATAGGGTTGCCAGGCATTTCCTGTTTGATTATTATCTGAAGGGGTTATAGCTACACAGGGTTTGTTTGTTTGTTACTTTTTTTAACTTAACTGAAACATCACATATCACAGCTGGTAATCACAGTGAGCATGCATGGTTATACATTGAACTAGCCTTACCCCTTAAACTAAGATGTTTTCTAATTGAAGGTTTGATGCAAGAACCGATCAACCCTGAATATAAGTAGGGAGACTTTTTACATATTTTCTTTTCCTTAATTTTGTTGAAAAATGTTCCATCATGCCTTATTTGTAAATATATTTAATTACTATCTGATATATCTTATCTTGCAGCCACAGGTAGAGCCTCAAACCAACCATGAACATTGTCTTCCCAAAGTTGTATGCAGGAAAAAGAATAATATTGCTCACTCAGATAATGTTGCAAATTTCTTGTTAATGCTTGGCAGTTTTTAATATTGGTTTTCAAATGCTATGATATTCCCACGAAAAAGAACAATGAGAGACATGTATAATGTGTGAATCGCTCAAAATAAATGTTGGATCAGATAAATAAACTATATTAAGTGTACATATATCTGTACACGTAATACACATACATATATCATAAAATATTTGAATGCGGATTGCAGTGTAGATCCTCTAATAATTTCATATTGGCTCATTTTAACCTTTGGTTTTAATATGCAAAGCAATAGGCTAAACAGGTTTATAACGGTTTCATCGTTATATGTACCGCATCATAATGCATATAGTTTGACAATGTATGTTGTAACAATTCTTACTGATATTGTTCCAAAAAGATGAATTTTGCATCTTCTAGGTGCCTCAATTCTTAGTAATAAATGACATACACGCTTCACTCCAGCTACACTGTACATGCATTTTCCTATCCTTAGAATAAGTGCTGTCTAGTTCAGAAAGTTAAAAAACAAATGCGAAAATATCCTTTGGTGAAAGAAGGCTATTCTCCGGCCTCTAACCACTGTTATTGCTTAAACATTACATTTTCAGGTCCCAAAAAGAGAATTGGTGGTGAAACCGTAACGGAACCGGCCATGAAGAAAAAGAAAAGTGCAGGTAAGTGTAACAGGGTGTCCATTAAACCAAGCCAAAGGTCCCTGGAGCTAAGAAAATGTAGGAACCGTTGATTTTCTAAAATAGAATTAGTCGTGGGGCCCTTGCTTTTCATCATCCTAAGCAAAATTGGGGCAGCATATAATTTTTTTAAATTTCCTGCCAGTTATCAGTATATTGCAGTGTTTGCGATTTGTTTTTTCTTTAAAAAAAATGGTGATTTAAATCAAATAAATGAATTAAAATCGTGATTTTTATTATAATTAATATCATGATTTAAATGGAATTAATTTAAATTAACCAACCCTGGTATATTGTTTTTCTTCTGCAAATTTGAAAGAAAATTATAACATAAAATTGGTATTTTTGGTTTTTCAGAACAGATAATGGCAAGGGCTGCTGCCCGACGGGCAGTGTTTCGCAAAATGGTGAATGAGAATGGTGGGGCAAGTGATGATGACGGTGATTTAAGCTTCCAGTCAACTGATGATTATTTTGATACTGAATTTTGTTTTTTAATTATTTGAAAAAATACAGAATGATATTGCTATACAAAATAAAATTTGTATACAGTTTTGCTATGCAGTTTGCTGATACTAAAATTATTCTGGGTTGTTGGTGAAGGATATTTATTTTTGGGAATGTCAAGGGCCCTTTTTGGCCCTAATGTCAAATAAGGCCTACCTCTGTAATACAATGAATAAATAATAGCAATAATATGTTTGTTGTTGCAAACTTCTACAACATGAGAATGTTTAGTGCTGTCACCCCTATGTTTTTGAATTTGCACTCTACATACTTCCAAAAGGGTGCATATCTGCAACCAACAGCTCCACTAGCCAAGGAACCACATCTGCAACAACAACCAGCTCCTCAACCTTCCTCACAACAACCGGCTGCTTCACAACAATCAGTTCCTCTACCTTCCTCACAACAACCGGCTGCTTCACAACAATCAGTTCCTCTACCTTCCTCACAACAACCAGATCACCTTCCTCACAACAACCGGCTGCTTCACAACAATCAGTTCCTCTACCTTCCTCACAACAACCAGATCCTCTACCTTACTCACAAGAACCAGTTGCTCCACTTGCCGCACAACATTCAGTTCCTCGACGTTCCTCGCAACAACCAGCTCCTCGACCTTCCTCACAAGAACCAGCTACTCCACGTGCCTCACAGCATTCAGTTCCTCAACCTTCCTCACAAGAACCAGCTGCTCCATATGCCCCACAATCATCTTTTTATCCACTTCAACAACCTCTGCAGCAGCCACAAATCGAGCAATACAGACCACTTGCAGAAGACGTTTCAATGGCAATGAATTTAGCCAGTATTGAACAATATTATGACTCTGGCTGGGGTGATACAGGCATGCACAATGATGGCCTTGCACAAGAGAATGTTATGCTGAAACAGAGACTTCACGAACAGGAGAAACATATTAACTTCTTGGAAAGCAAGGTTAATACACTTGAGACTGTTCTAAGAGAGTCAAGCCCTGTTAAGTGTTGCGGTAAGTTGACCCATTTACTACAGCAAAAATATCAGTGTCAGCACTCCTTTCGATTAGTATTGTTACATGTCATGTATTACGCGTAGAACGTTCTTGTCGTATCAACTTAGTGTTATTGGTGCTTCAGTTTCCTTCGCCTGACATCATTCTCAATGTTCTTGTTCTGTGGATGAGCCTAATTATAGTGACCATTAATACTGCAAAATTTTGTAAGCTGGACAAAAGTAGGGGGCCAAGTTTTGCGGGGCCCCGACAGGTATATGCTCAAATGAACCCGCGTTCTATTTTTTTTTACCCAGTGCAAACACTAGTAAGCAAAAAATACCAAAATAAGCTCATGCATGAGTCACTTAATTTGCAGATATGGTCTACCTAACAAATGTAAATTCAACTACAACAGTATGATGATAACTTAATTTTGCATGGTCTTGAATAAACTTTATTATGTTTTTTATCTTCAGATGTCACTATACAAGATGTTTGACTTTTAAAACGACTTGCTGGTGTCTTGGAAGCGAATGTGAATATATTTGTAAACTAGATTTATAGTTACAGTGGCTTGCTGTGTGCCCCAGCCTGAAGGAAATTACGTGGCTAGCCAATACTCACATATAATATTCCTGCTAAGTTGAGCACAGTTCAAACAAAATACCATTACTTTTCTCATTTTTTACAGAGGTCAAGCCAGGAACAACAATTCACACATTACCATGACAGCACCAATGATGTATTGCAGCTGGAATATTGTGTAAGTTTTCTTCAGCCTTGTATATTATCATCGTGGTCTCCCTAAATATTGGCAGAAGTTCCATTGATACTGAGAGGCCAATCAAGCCCGACACATGATTCTTGGAGGAATTTCAGGTTTTCTTGGGAGGGGAATTTCAGGTTTTCTTGAGAGTGGGGGCATTTTTCTTGTTGAAAATAATATTACAATGTTAGGTTCTGATCAAGTACTCTCAAGAACCTATGTGACCTAAAGATGATATTTTATATCTTTATATAGAATCCTGGACACTCTTCTATGGATATTGAAAGGAATACATCTTGTTCAACTGTCTCCTCCTTTGATAGAGGAATGTTATTTGAAGTGAGTAAATTTTATATACATAATAATAAAGCGGGAATTTGAAAGCGGGAATACCACTAACATGCTTAGAGTACTAAACAAAAACATTCTCTAAACAACATGCAATCAATATATAAAAAAAAATAGATAATACACAACATAATAGAAAATGGGTCCAAACTGTCAATCGCAAAGTGTGAATCGCAAAGCTTTGTGGTAGTATACTTCCACGTTGATCACAGGGAAAAATAACAGCCTAGTGTATTTTGTCACAATCTTGTTGTACGAGCACCAGTTCTTACACCCCACTATCGCCTTCATTATCGGAAAGTATGAATATTCTTGTGATAAATCTTGGGATATTCTAAAATACAATTACCATACTGTATTTGCTAAACACTCACTGGTTACTCTCATTTTTAGCTGAAACTAGTACGAGCTTACTTTATAGAAGGACACAAAACTTTGGAAAAGTCATGGAATTTTATTGTCCTTAAGGTGCGGGAACCCTGCAACATTGTAATGCCCTCCCTTATCCACATTTATTGCAAATTTTCTTTCTCTTTCCATGCAGATGACAACGATAGAGCTGGTGAAGGGTTCCAGTTGCCGCATTACAAGAGAACAGCTAGAGCATGTCATCATGACCAGTGTTGTAGCCACGCCGGTTGGGCGTAACCGCCACTAGTGCTTGCCGACCGACACTCAGAGTAAATCAGCATCCTACCGACCGACACTCAAGGTTCCTACCGACCGTCACAAAAATCAGTGAATTTTGTATTAAATGGAATCAAAATACACTGAAAATTACCTGTGTCATACTCGAAATAATTTGTTCACAAATTTACCCAAAATATTACTATTCTGAATCAGAATTTAGAACACTGTAGTCCGATTCTCTAGCCTGAAAAAACCCAAATCAAAACCTGGGTAACTAGTAATACTACGAATCTATGATCATCAACGCAACGAGCGAGCCACAACTCACAAGCGCAGACACGGTAATCATAACAGCTGCATGCAGTACACGTGTGAGTGATACGTACGAGAGAGCAATCACACACATATTTACTGTGACAACAACGTCAATACATTTCGCTTGTTCATTTGGAAATTTGTATCGCAATTGTCTGAAAGTTTAGGTTTCTGTGTAGTGGTTTTTGTTATTTATCGCAATATGTCGCAGCGCAATATTACTAGTTTTTTCGGTCGGGCCAGTAGTAGTAGTAAGAGGAAGGAAGCCGATTTAGCGGCCGCGACTGACGCTGGGCACAATGATCATGAGACAGAGACTGTGGAGACACCAGTTCCGCGAAATGGCAGTAATTTCACTGAACATACCGGTACTACTGAATCGGACGCCTCACATGATGACCCCAGTACTAGTACTGTTAGTGCACAGTCTAGTAAGACTTCAAAAAAGAGAAAACTTGCAACCAAATTCCTGTCGGTGTGGAAAACGAATCGGCCATGGCTGAAATATGTTCCAAATGAAAGTATGTACTGTACTTATTGGCAAAAGTTTAACAAAATGCCTTTTGGTCGCAATGCAGGGAACTAAACACCAAATGTTAGGATAAAGGAGCATGAACAGTCAATAGAGCATAAAGACTCGGTCAAGGCTGAACTCCTTGTTGCAAAATCGAAAAATGTGGTAGAAGAACTCATGAAGCCTGTTGAATTTTCAAAAGGATGGTATGGTCGAGGCATTTAAATGCCTATATTTCTTGTGCAAAAACAACATAGCGCATACCACTAATTTTCCCAAATTACTACAGTTGGAGACTTTACTTGCTTTAGATATAATTGCAAAGATCAGCAAAGGAGGCAATGCAAAATACACTTCAACCACGGCAATTAAAGAATCTTTGGAATGTATCAGTGAGGTCATCGAAAATAACATACTAGATGAAATTAAACAGAGTGACAGTTACGCGCTCAGATGTGTCTGTCATTGAACATATGGTGATTCATGGACGATTTATCACAAATAATGGTGATGTCTGCGTTCGTTTCTTTAAAGTTTTAGATGCATTAGCAGCACATGCAGATATGGATGAGCCAGATGCAAGAGATATTGGAATAATTTCTCTTAATGCTGACACAATTAGCCACAAAATAACGGACTACATAGAGACAAATGAATTGGACTATGCAAATCTCCGTGGCATTGATACTGATGGCGCAGCAGTTATGACTGGACAACGAAATGGGGCAGTCAAACAGATTTTAGACAGGCAAGTAGAGAAGCAGAGAGACGTAAATGAACCACGTAAATTGATAAACAGGGCAATCGGACACCATTGTGCTGCGCATAAATTAAATTTGGCTGCAAAACATGCAGGGTCAGGATTTCCTGTTATAGTTCGTTTCAAGCGCACCATCAAGGGCTCTCGTGTATACAACAGATGCTCCATGAGACGCTTCAAGAATCAGGAAAGATAACCAACCGAAGTGAAACCAGATGGCTTGCTCTTGGTAAATGCGCTATCAAGCTAAAAAACATTTTAACTACTGTCATCGTAAGCTTAGAACGAGAAGCATTAGAACGTGCGGATTCCAGCGCAGCAGGCCTCGTACATATAATGATGACCTGTGAATTTATAGCACCGTTAGCTCTCGTTGACCCAGAGTCCACCTGGAGCAGAATCTTCACCTTGCTGGCAGACTAGCAAGAATCTACAAAGTCCAACCACCACACACAGCAGACTGTGAACGAGATTTTTCCAGAATTGCTCTAGTCAAAACGCACATCCGAAACAGAATGGGCGAGGACACTCTGGATTATTTAATGCGTATTAGCCTTGAAGGTCCCCCTATCGAACGTTTTGACTATGAGAAAGCTGCGATGGTTTGGGCCTCCAAGGAGGAAAGGAGGTATAAAATCAAGCTACTGTAAAGTAATTAGTACAGTAGCTAGTTCTGTTTTCAGTATTTTAAAGATGAAGCATGAGAATTTGGGACTCATTAATAAACTGCATATCATCTGTGTGAATAATCCGACTGTCCAACATCTTCATCTCCAAGCAAATCAAGTTAACATTCTGCAGGGCATGTGTAAAACCCAAACTCTTATAGCGCAGTGAAACATCCGTGAATTATGAAAGAAAATACTCCTGGGCCGTCTCAGATGAGTTAAAGGTAAGATAATCAATAAATAAGTACCGTAATGTAGGCTTGTTTCACAACAACTTCTTTGAATGATCCAATAATCCATTTCAGAACAGGTTTTCCCCTTTCTGTGCATATATTCTGGCTTCTGAGTAAAATAAATCACGAAAACTCAAAAAGTAAGTTGCCAAGAAGAAGATTTTTTTTATTGCAAACACCTGCACAGGCGTTGTGGATCAAGCGATACAATCTAGCACTGAATTATACAAAACGGTATACAAACATTGAGAATTTGTGAAATTCAAAATCATAAGTCTTTCCTCGTACAATACAAATTACAATGATAATTAATATGTAATTGTGACTTGTGCGGGCTTTACTAGGCGTGTTTTTTTTTCGTTCAGTGATGCCGGTGGGGCGTAGGGTGTATTGAATAACACACCTAATTTTAGCTATTCACAAAGACTGTCAGGTGAAAAAATAGGGGTAGAATAGAGCCACCTAAAGCCATTGAAATCAACTAAAACCCTGCAGCTTCGGGGGCTTCGCCCCTCGAACCCCACCAAGGGCCCCTGGACCTCTCGCAGAGGAGGGCTCGCTATGCTCGCGGGCTGGCTTCGCTCGTCATCGTCAGACAAATTAGCCGCCACTCTCTTCAAATTAGCCAGCACTCACTTTCTCCTGGCTTCAACACTGATCATGACAACTGTTGGGAGGAAACCGGAAGTCATGGTGAGAAGACTTCTTGAGACGGTTTTCTCAAGAAAGGAGCTGCTTGAAGGATGTGCCTTTGGTAGGCAGCAAAAGAAGGCTAAAACAAAATCTCGATTAAAGAGCATCCTCTTGAATAAAGAGAAGTTGGCTGCTATCAGAGGTATTTAATACTTTCCTTTCGACTTTTATAGTATGCAGCTCCAATATTTGACATCACTATGTAATTTTTTGGGGGGATGGTTGGTACAGAATAACAATTGTTTAAAATGTGTTACCAAGCAACTTTTTATGTGCTAATTCTTATTGTGTATTTTGCATTTTTTTCTCTTCCAGATCCGCAAGAGCGGTAAAGAACCCATCAGCCAATCACGGTTCCGTCGGGTGGTTAACTGCAAGTGTGCATAATTGCGAGCAAAACATCCCACCAAATGATTCTTTCTACCCGATTCTTTCTATCCGTCCATAATCCTAAAACATTACTCCGTGGATTTTATCTAAATAAAGAAATAAAGATGCCTGTTATTTTTTCTTGTACAGTGTTAACAATTCCATTGGTTTGTGCTAGCCGGGTATAATGTGTGGAGTAAAATCTATCAGCAGTTGTCTGATGTTCATCTGGAAAAAACAGACAAGTAGTCTTAAATCTATCTGAAAAAAAAACAGACCAGGATGGTGTGGTAGTCTGAAAAGATTCCAAAACAGTTAGGCCTGACTATACAGATCTGGAAAAAAACAGACAAGGATGATGTAGTATTCAGAAATTCCTCTGAAAAGGTTCCAAAACAGACCTAACTTTTATTTAGTCTGTTTTGATGTCTGAAATTTCAAGACTAATTTCAGATCTGTGTAGTCTAAAACTGGTCTGAAAAGGTTCCAACACCGACCTAACTTGATCTGAAACTGTAGTTTTCAGATTAATTTGATCTGGAATTAATCTGAATTAAGTCTGTATTATAGCAGAGGACAAGGTTTCAGACAATTTTCAGCTGATAGTTTCAGATCAAAATTTCCAGTAGGGAAATGAGTGTCCAGATGTACATTCATTTGCAAATAATAATTTGTAATTCATAGAATTTTTGATGACAAATTAATG
Source organism: Apostichopus parvimensis (assembly GCA_000934455.1). Taxonomy (NCBI): domain Eukaryota; kingdom Metazoa; phylum Echinodermata; class Holothuroidea; order Aspidochirotida; family Stichopodidae; genus Apostichopus; species Apostichopus parvimensis. The sequence continues at coordinate 234,539 of KN882285.1, forward strand.
TGGAGATTGAAAAACAATCTGTCCTTGTTACGTACGTAAGACACTGAACATGGTAACCATACATCCTACCTTTATGCAAGTCCATCTCATTTTCTGCACCAGTCTCTAGCAGTGGTTTTCATTAAGATGAGAGATATATTGTAAGAAATGCTCAGGGAAAAAAGGTACTTGTGGCACTAAAAAAATTTCTGTGCATTCGTTGTATTATCAAAGATTCATATTTTTTCCAGTTGTTCATACTTTAATCCATTTTGTCTTTGTTAATTGTTATAATTACAAAGTTTGCAATAAACAAAAACTGTTAATACTCATGTACAATTGTTATTTGTGGCCTGTTTATGCTCAGATATCTGTCCTTGTTACGTACGTAATACACGCCATATATTATACTTTGCTTGGCTGTCATTGCCAACCTTATCCAAAACTTATATCTCATTGAGGGTATATACAGTTGCTATATACTCTAGGTCATTACTCAAACCAAGTTTCATGCTTTCCCTATGACTTTAAATTTTCACCCACTATGTCACAAATTAGTACCCCATTAGTGGAATGGCCCAGATCCTGTATGTACTGCAGATTGAAAGACTGTCAATATCCAGTGCAGAAAACTGCTCATGCTACAATTCCACATAATATATATTAGAATGTTTGAATTTTTTCTTTTGGCAATAGGCAAAGACAGCAGTTGTAGATGATTCCTCTGATTCCTGCAGTAACCAAGTGGAAGATGAGGAGGACTGGATCAACACTAAAAAGAAAACGTCTGCGATTATGTCAGATGACGTCACTACAGACGAGAGTTCGGATGAAGATGAATGCGATGATGTTCAACCCCAATCTGACAAGTGCACAAAACAGACTCCGTACTGTAATATAGTGACGAGCCCGGCTCCTCCGACATGTAATACTATATCGGGACTCGCGATAGAAAGGTACTGGGGTTATCTTGATGCCGTATTTTATGCTTCTTCAGGAGACGTCTCGAACGGAAGATAGAAGAACACAATGAGTTCTCAGAAAAAAACACAAGTTGACAAGATCGGATTTGATTTAGTGATTCGGTATAATTTCTTCTCTGTCGATTCTCTTACAAATAAAACAAAAATACAACGATTCGACTCCGTCAATTACGCAATTCGAAGGAGTAATGAAATGGTGACGAAGTGGTGACGAAGTAACGAACTTGCGGGAGCATGCCGCCTTTTATACCTTACTTCTATAAAATCCCACTGCGCACAATCAGAAGGCAGCCAATAACCTTTATAAAAATTCGGTTGCTGAAGCTTGAAGAAAGTGACAGCACTGCTTGACAAAGGCTTTGGTCTCAACTTCGAAATAAGGGCAACCATGCGCAAAACAAGGAAGTTCTTTAAGGGAAAGCAGCTGACTTAATTGTTAGAAAAAGGCCAGTATATGGCAAATCAAAGGCCATTGAAGACTACGTTCCGTGCAGTGACTGTCTTGGTTACTTCAGGACTCTCTCTTTGTGGATACACAAGAAAACCTGCTTGGAGAGAGACCAGTCCTTGAAAGGCAGCCAGCATGTGAAGGAAGGAAGAAGTTTGCTCCCTATGAAGAATATTGCTAAAAATAATAAGTACATATTAACTGTAGGCCAAAACGAAATGGATAATAGTAATTCCTTCAAAAGGGAAGGAGTTTGCTGGTGAAAAGATGAGGACAATTGGGAAATTCCTGAAAGTAGCAAGGACACTTGACGGCAAACTAATTTCTGCTTCAGACCAGGTGAGACCTGCCTCATTTGATGTAGCTGTTGAAGTTGCACGGACAATTCCGGGCTATGGTGCCAACACGCAGGCAGGAACATCGAACCTATTCAACTGCCCTCAGGGTTGGATTCGCCTTGTCGCAGTAACAAGGGACTACATGAGACTGGTGAGACTTAAGGTGCATTCCCACGAACCCAGACAAGCCCTGACCTAGCCCTGACATCTCCGAAACAGCAAGGTCAACCCTCTAATTTTTACGTGGGAACGGGGCTAGGGCTGGACTTACTAGCACTCCGAAGGAAGGTGGATTGAGATTTGCTTGCTCGCAGAAACCCCTGCTGTGTGTAAATAAACTATGCCTTGAGGCGCTGTGGTGGTGAGCGATTTACGCTATTTTCGGTCTTATCTCTTATCTGATCTATATTGTACATATCAACAACCTGTGAATATCCAGGGAGAGAGTAGCAGCTCCCTGGTATATCCATGTACACACTTCTTACAGCATTCCTGAAGTTAACTTAACAAAAAATGGCAACTGAAAGCGCAGCGTTTGGTCCGACATGCAAATTCGCGTATTACTCGATATTCGGGGAGACAGATCCATTATGGATAAAATGGACGGAACTTGCATAAATTCCGAAATTTCTAAAACAATTTGCAAGAGGATGGAGGAGTGTGGGTACGGTAACACAGATTAAGTACAAAATAAAAAACTTGAAAAGAGACTATAGGAAGTTTGTTAATCACAACAACAGATCAGGAAGGGAAGAAAATGAATGAAATTTTCAGAAAAGCCGTCCCACATTCTGGGAGATCACCCATTGGCGAATCCAGTCAGTGTGGCCAAAGCAGGATGCAGGAGCAACTTCGCCGACAACGCTGACGCCGAAAACTTCTGTTTCGACAGCGAAGAAACAGAATCAGACAGTGAGTAGCCTATACACCTTTATATACTTTTTATCCTGAAAATCGCAAATCAAGTTAGCAAAGATTAGGTTTTACATAGGATAAAATGTGAATAAAATTGGAAGTTATGAACACTTTCCAATAAATTTTATCTTACTTTGATCCTTTGCTGTAATTCTGATGACAAGCAACAATAGATTTTTAAATGTTACAGGTTTTTTGTGTATCATTGTATAAAATGTAACAAATTGACAGTCTAATATGCTCTGAAATCCACGTTATACTTTGGATAATCATGTACAGTGTGACTGATGGTCCATAGAGTATTTTGTACCTTCTTTCTATCTTTTCAGCGTTGATGGCACAGATGCTACCCGTTTTGCAAAGTATGCAAATGATGTAAAGAAATGCAATGCTCATGTGAATCTGCTGGAAGTAAATGATCATCCTTACTTATGTATTTTTTGGCTGTAGAGATATAGCTCCGGCTGAAGAAATCCGTTACGATTATGGTGTCAAGTCTCTCCCATGGAGATACCCCCAACATGAGGTGACTGACAAGTTTTCTTTGTGGAAAAATTTTTGCATTTCACTCATCAGTATATTTTTTTATTTTTAATTGTCTGAGACATTACAGGGGGCCTAGCTGCTTATTTCTGATTCTGCGATATGTTTTACTTTGTTCAACAATTAGTGAGGTGAAACTCTGAAAATCCTTTTCCATGATATCTAACGCTGGGAATCATGGATACTTTTCATAAATGGTACATGGATTTGCCATATTGAATACAAGAATCCTGTTGCTTTGGAGGTCAAATCTCCATTGAGGTCACCAGAGGTCAAACTCTGAAAAACCTTTACATGATGTCTAACGATGGAAATCGTGGATACTTATAATACTTGGTGTGTGGATTCATAACATTGAGTACAATATCCCTATTGTTTTTGGTGGAGGTGTGTATAGCCACGTGCAGTATACTGACATGTGATTAACATGCCATAGTCTTATTGTATCAACAATGGTACAACTAGTTCTGGTTACTAACAAGCAAAATACTAGTACAATGAAGTCATCAAAACCTCTCAGTGCACTAAATTTGTTGTGCACAAATCCTCCACGTATCCCAAGTAACCAAAATATTCTCTTTCAAGCCAATGAACTGTATGGTAAGTAGCCAGTGTTTCAACATGGTGCTGGAAATGTCTGTCAACAGTTGCAAAATTCCTTCATACAATTATCTCCCGATATAGTTTAAAGGTCATTTTAGGTCAGTAGTTTTAAATTATTGAAATCCACAAAAACTTTGTACTGTCAGTTAGTAACCTGTGTGGCTTCTAATGAAAGTTAAAAAATAACAAACAGTGTGAAGTATTTCCCTGATTTGCAACTGACCTTTTGATAACAATAAAGTAAAACATTTTCAGCTGTCTCCTAGTTCTAGTTATATTTTCTCGTAATGCAACACTTTAAGGCTGTAAAACAATTTTAGGCTATAATAATGCCTTTCAAAACATTTGTCACTGGAAAAAGAAGAAGCATAATGAAAATTCATATGCCCTGGTACGCCAAACAGGAAACTAAGTACTGATAAACGTTCTTCATATAATTTTACTATATTGTGATATTTACATGTGGATTAAATCAGAGATATTGAAAGTTCTGTTAAAGAGTATATTTTGCACACCTTTGAGTCTGTTTGGACATAGTTGATTTGGACGAAACTTGAATGGTTGACATTCTTGGCCTTCAGTAATTTGAAGCCGTTAAAGGTCATCCTGAGTCATTATAGATGTCATTATTTAAAATGTGAACAATGCTGTTTCAACCAAAGGCCTGCTGCACCAACACTGATCTGATAATGCTTTTAAATCATGGAACACAAAGCAGATGGCAAAAGAGTTTCTCAGAATTTGTAAGTTGTTTGAGCCAGCATATTCTAATACCTGCATGGGGCCTATCATTATGCAGATGTACATTTTTCATGAACAGTTTTTGTAGTTTCTTTCAGAAGCAACCTCATCAACTGGTAGAGCAGAGGATCGATGTTAATCACTGTGAAGTGTGCCACTCACCTATGATATCCAAACCATGGAAAGGACTTTGGTATATAGATCACACTGCGTTTGGCCACTCTAAAGGTAGTCTGTATTGACCCCGAAATATAGCATGCTAAAATTGCTAGTTTTGAAAAGTACTTTCTTGGGAGGTTTTTACTTTCCAAATTGTTTTTGAGACATTCTACATGAACACACATTGTGACTGAATGTCTCGGTGAGATATAGTCCCAAAGGGTCATAGTAAATCCAATTTGGACCAAAAGTGACCATATCTGAATATCTGGCATATTTGTGGCCAGTACAGCATGCATTTAGTGGGTGGAATAGCTTGGACACGTACACCTTAAGCATGAAACATGTTACACATGAGGATACCAAATGAATGACGGAAACTTCAAACTATGCATGGTCAAAGAGAAACATTCCCACTGTGAGTACTTGAAATAAGAATGGTACTATTGTAGACAATAAAAATCATACACAAGCAGATTTATTAAGTCACTTTTATTTTGGGGAAGTTGTCTTCGTACACATATAGTATGACTTTGTGATATTCTGACTTGCCAGAGTATGCTAGTGCTGAAAATAGCTATGTACTCAATCATTTTCCATAAAATTAGCATGCTGCTAAAAAAAAAAAAATTCTTAAGTTCAGTACAGCATTCAGGTTTGGCAGTGCCACAATCTACTCTTTGTCTCATTAATGTGACATTAACATCATCATATACCACACGGACATATATATCATTCAGTGTCACATCTTTATCTAATTCAATGATAAATCTAGGGCATTCCTAGTAAGTGTCGGGTACAGAACAGCGTAGTGTTCTAATAATGGGCATGAAATATGATAGCAGTGTATAAGAACATAACAACCCCTTCCCACATCACATGTGTTAAATCCATGTTTCTTGATTTTGAGGCGGCTAACCTTGCTGTTATTGATCTAGAGTGCAAGGTGGTGGGAAACACCGAGCCCAGTGTTAATGCAGGGTAGTGAGGTTGAAACTTGTTTACTTCGGTGTTGCTGTTGAATACTGACACTCGTGTAATAGTATGCAGTACCAGAGCAACCAATCTGTGTGTAGTAAGTTTACTTACATTACACCTACCAAATTTTATGCTGTTTTGTCTAGCTTAATAATTCCCCTTTATGTTTTATGATCCATGTTTGGTTAGTCATGTGCAATCAACTTTGAGGTGATTTTGTTGTTAATAAGTTATCCCTTCAGACCTAAATCTTATGGTTTGCATGCTGTTGTGCTAAATTTTCTTGCATGTTTTATCAAAATGAATTCTGTGCAGATCTGAAATCAGTTGGAGTGATCAGGAAAGTTGTTTTGCTATCAGAATAATCACTACTTGCTAATGTGCATCAAATGAATAAATTTTTCGAAGATGTAAGACATAACTTCAGTGATCATAAGAACATAAATAAATATTGCTCTATTTATTTTCAGATTGCCGCAGTGTTTGGCATGAAAAATGAACAAAATCCAAGGCCTTGTGCTGGAAAACTTCCTACAGCAGAAAAGGCACATGGTACGAAATATCCAGGAGTGCTGTTTTAAGGATTACATCGTTGTTTGCAAGATCTCTTTCTTATGTAGGTTCCACATATTGTTATGTATTAACATACCTGAATAGCTAAAACTGACATACATAGTTTATTGTGTTGCATACCTACCAGACTACGCTACAGTTAGTGTATCCGACTTTCAGAAGAAAAACATAATAGGAAAATATGGTTTTCATGGTCATAAGTGACATACTTACAATGTGTTACATGTATTCTGAATGATCCATAGATGCTTTGTTGTCGATAAGAAGTTAGAGGAACATTTTTTTCAGCAAAACAAACAATGTTCTCACATTAACTGAACTGATCAATGGGAAATTCTTTATATATTTAGGGGAATACCTTGAAAACTGACATTAATGCAGGATTCTAATTTTCTTTGGACTATAGCATAAGGTACTTTTTTTCCTTCTTTTTTGGATATTTCAAATAGTATGAGTTGTGTCATAGTTTCAAACTTGGTGATTTTTAACAGCATTGTCTTTAACTGCAAGCTAGAGAGATGAAACTTTCATATGTTGTGTGCTGTTAGAGTATTCTGCCTAAGAGTATATGAATGAAACATGTTAAACTTGAGAGTGAATTAATTATTATCTTGTCTGATTGTGTGGACATGAAATTGTTTATATCCTGTTTTTTTTTTTTTTTTTGCTAGACAAAGATGAAACCCTCCTAGATTACTCTACAGGAACTGGAGAAAGTGGTGTGTATAAGTGTAAATATTGATTGATGATCCACTATTGAATCATATTAGATTTGTGAAAAACCGGACTTGGGTATGTGAATGCTGGACTAAGCAGTTCGTTAGTTTTGGGGCTCTAGATAAACGTCGATTTTGTTTCCACTTTTGTACAAATATTATAGAGGGATTTGTATCTCCTTTTGTCATATTTTGTTATTTCTAAACCATATACTGATTAAAATTGAAAGGGGGAAGACCAGCAGGAAGTTTGGGAAAGAAGTTGCTGTGCAACAAAAACTGTCAAGCCTAACCACTAGCCTACGCAGTAGAAATCAACCTACCGTAGATGAAGATTGCACATAACCAGAAGAAGCCACACCCCGAGAATCAGGTTTGGGGGGCATTGCCTCTGCAATTGAGGCCATCCATTCTGAACTCGTTAAAATACGAAAGCACTATTCCAGAATATTTGAGGAACACCGGAAAGAATTGGACGCTTTGAAGGCAGATAACGCCTGCTTACAGCAAGATATAACATCGTTGAAAAAGTCACGTGATGAGCACACTCAGATGATAGATGAGCACGCCAATATGATCAACAAACAGGAACGATTTTCACGCCGTAACAATATTCGAGTTGTTGGACTTAAATCTCTAAGGACGAAGATTGTAGAAAATTAGCTACCGATGAATTCGCCAATGCCGGAATCGCAAATTGTAAAATTGAGGAGGCCCATCGTGATGGCAGACATGTTCAAGGGCGTGAGCGTCACCTGCTGTTAAAAGTGTCTTTTTATCATGACAAAATAGCTATTCTCCGAAATGCTCGACAATCACTACAATCAGAGAAGTACTATATAATTGACGATTTAACAAAAATGGATTTAAAGGAAAAGAGAAGATGGACCGCGAATGTAAATGAGATGTTCCACCAGGGTATCAGATTACGCTTTAGCGGAGGTTGCTGGAGACAGGCGAACGGAAAACCTTTCGATTTGGAATGGTAGAAGCCTCTGCCACCCACGGATTCGGCTCAGAATTGATCGAGGTTCATGTTAACTGTCTCCTGTTTGTCACCAATGTTCCTTTTTTGCGCCACAATATTGTGTCGTATTTTTTCAACGGTTCGTAGTGACAACATCGATTTGTTTCCTTCGATGCTTCGTTATTCCTATCCAGTTGGATTGACTTTTAATTTATTAACTTTTCACCCTCCGTTTGAACTTTTCAACAGATACATCGTGTTTTCGAATATTTCATCCTGCGTGTTCTGCGTATACTATAATATTGAGCCGTACAACCTGAACACAGACATTTTTTCTGTCATTCAATGGCCACCGATTTAAATTTTATCTCATTTAATGGAAGAGGGCTCAGGCAAGCAAGAAAACGGAGACAACTATTTGCGTACCTCCACAGACGCAAATCGGACATAATCATCCTACAAGAAACACACAGCTGTCTTACCCATGAGAAATACTGGAAAATGGAATGGGGTGGAAGTATTTTATTCGCGCATGGGACTACATGGGACTACAAACTCCAGGAGTTTGTATTCTTATTAATCCTAGTTTAACTTTTAATATTATCGGTACATTTATAATAATGGATATTGAAGTTCATAATCGTATTTTTACCCTTGCATGTATTTATGCCCCTAATACTTACAATCCCACCTTTTTTTATGGACGCGTCTATTATCTTAAGCAGGTCTAATATCTTAAGCAGGTTTCAGGGTGATAACATTATATTTGCAGGGGATTTAAACTTAGTCTTCAACTTAGAGCTTCATAAAAAAAGGGGGGAACCCTAGAACCAATTTTAAAGCAAGGGAAAAGTGCTTTGATCTCATGGCCACTCATGATGTTGTTGATATTTGGAAAGAAAATCCCACTTCTTAAAAAAATTCACTTGGAGTTACTGATGTTACTCCCGATTATTTCCTACTTTCTACACATACTTGTCATGCATTGTCAAACGTAATCTTCTCTCCCGGTATTCAGTCAGACCATTGTTTTATTTGTCTTACTTTTGCGACTTTTTCTTTAAGTAGAGATCCGGGATGTTGGAAACTAAACAATTCACTACTCAATGACCCCAACTATATCTCCCTTATCAACGATCTTATTCATGATGAAGTTTCAAACAATATGCGTAGCGACGCTTCGGATCGTTGGGAATTGTTCAAATTGAAAATCCGTTCAGCCAGTATTAAGTATTCTAAGCGGAGGGCTAAAGAACGTAGGAGCAAAGAAAGAGAGCTTATTGATAGAATTGCTGTTCTTCAGCAAAAGCTTTATACAGCCGAGTCTTCAGAAATTCGCTCTCAACTTAAAGCTGCTCGATGTGAACTCCTTTCTTAGTACATTTACAAGCTCCAGGGTACAATAATTAGATCGCGAGCAAAGTGGGTGGAAGAAGGAGAAAAAAATACAAAATATTTCCTAAATTTATAAAAGAGAAACAAATCCCTAAATTCTATTCATAAACTTCAAAGCGGTGATGGTCAACTCCTCTCTGATAACAATGATATCCTTCTCGAGATGAAACATTATTACAAGACCCTCTATAGTTCCAGTGAGTGCTTTGCTAGTGATGTCTAGTGATGGTGTTTCCGCTAATTTGTATAAAACATTTTGGCATTTAATAGGACAACTAGTGGTAACCAAGGTTTTGAAAAAGGCAAGCTTACTGCTGAGCAATCTAGAGGCGTGGTAACATTGATCTTAAAAACCTAACAAAGATTCCATTTCTTTAAATAATTATCGCACAATCACCCTTTTAAACACCGACTATAAGATCGGTGCAAAAGCGATTGCCTCTAGATTAAAACTGGTTATTCCAAAACTTATTGGGCCGCAGCAAATGTGTTTGCTCCAAAATAGATTTATAGGAGAAAATATCAGATTCGTTTTAGACCTTTTAGGTTATACATCTAGCCATAATATCCCCGGTTTTTTGTTTCTATTCGATTTTGAAAAAGCGTTTGACAAACTGGAATGGAACTTTATTGACAGCACAGTCTCCTACTTCCAGTTTAACCCGGTAGCTTTAAAAAATGGGTCAAAGTCTTCTATAACAATAGTAATGCATGTGTTTGCAATCATGGTCACTCTACAGGTTACTTCCCAGTTCAAAGAGGGGTCAGGCAAGGTTGCCCCCTGAGTCCGTACTTTTTTATTCTATTTGCTGAGAGTTTGGCTTTAAGGATTCCGAATAATAATTTCATTAAAGGTATCACTATTTACAAGAGGGAAGTCAAAATTATGCAATATGCCGACGACACGACGTTTTTCGTTGATGGTAGCAGAGAATCTATTGACGAGAATCTGCGTATCCCCAATATACTGAAATTTGCGTCTGGTCTATCAATTAATTTATTAAAGTCAAACTTATTCCCATTAGGCCCGTTCATTACTCGTACTCCACATTTTGTAAACAACCTCAATGTTAATGTCACTCAGGGTCCAGGTTAACTTGTTAGGTATTTCGTTTACGAGTGATCGTAATGACTTGTTTCGCTTGAACTACGTTGCTAAGCTATCCAGACTTAAACATTGCCTTAATTTGTGGTCATCTAGGGATCTGACCCATATAGGACGTAATGTAATTGTCAAGACTTTTGCTCTGTCCCAACTAGTATTTCTCTTTCTAGTTTTGCCAAACCCTCCTAGAGAGAGTTCATTAAGGATCTAGAAAAAGTCATCTTTGACTTTATCTGGTCGGGTAACCCCGAAAAAATCAAACGTGCGGTTATAATTAATCCGATTAGCGACGGAGGGCTAAAGGTTACCCATGTCCCAAGTTTCATAAATAGTTTAAAGTGTACATGGATTAGAAGATATTGTAATGATAATAAAGGCCCTTGGAAGATCTTTTTTGATATGCACTTGAACTCTTACGGCAAGAATTTGATTTTTCAGAGTAACTGTTCTAAGAACGATGTAATCAATATAAAAAATTCTTTTGTGAGGCAAATTGTTTGTGCCTGGTTCGAAATTTCCTTTAGCCCCCCAAAGAAAAGTTTTGGCAACCAAATGATCAGGAACAACTCATTCATTCGCATTAACAACAGTACTACAATGTAACAACAGTACTATAATGTATGGTCATTTGTTTGATAAAAAGTTCGTAAGTGATCTCTTTGACAACGCGAGTAAGCCTCTAACGTGCGATCGCTTTAAAGCTAAATTCCATATAAATTCTTTGCCATTTACTATTACTGGGGTTTAATCAGTTGTATCCCAAAGGAGTGGAGAAGGTCAAGTTGCCAAAGAAACGACTCTTCCAATGTTAATATTGACTGGTACAATAATGTAATACGGGCCAGCTCTATTATCTCAATTAATTTACAAATACCACTTACGTAATATTTCTAATGTCCCAACTGCCTTAAAGAAATGGAATATAAGTTTTAGGGAGCTAACAGACAGTGACTGGAGTCGCATCTTTAGCATGCCTCGGTTCACTGTGTCCGAAGCTAAGCTACAGTATTTCCAATTAAGTTCTTACATAGAATCACTGCAACCAATAAACTCCTTACCTTGATGGGTAAAGTAGATTCTATTTTATGCTCCTTTTGTAACGTCGAAATGGAAAGTTTAGAACACTTCTTTTGGGAGTGTCGCTTCACCGCTTCTTTTATTTTAGACTTAGAAATGCGTTTTCTAGAGAAACAGTTGTTCTTCTCAAAAGAAGACATTTTTGGGGCTGGGGTACAGGTGCTAAACACCCATACAATTGTCTTATTCTACACATGGAGTATTATATATATGATTGCAGACTAAATAGTCGCGTACCAGATATAAATGAGTTTTTCGTTAAGTTCAAGTTTGCAACTAGTATCGAACGTTTTAATAATTTCAGATTGTCTAGATCTAGGAAAAACCGTGTTAACTTCTCTGATTCGCTACAAGCTTTTGCTCCATGCCAAGGTCTATTCCAGTAATGTTTAAACGATTTGTTATCCATATACCCAAATTATATGCTTGTCATCGGCTCCGGTTATTAGTTGTGTTTGTTTTTCTGTCAGAACACTGCCAGGTGCAGGTGAACTGTAATTGTAAATATGCGAATCATTGTATCTGTTACTTAAGAATCACTGTAAATATTACATGCAATCTGAATAAACGGAGGAAAAAGAATTGTTTTTTTTTATAAATCCAGTAGATAATTTCCTCTGAAAAAACCTAAATATAACTTTATGTTTTCAAAAACAAAACTGCTAAAACTGTGTACCAAGCGAGACCAACTGCTTTGGCTATCGTGACATTCACTCGGGCAAATAACTTTTTGATGGAACACAAGATTTCAATACAATCATTTGAAACTCTGCTTTCAGTAAGAATGATGTGCGGCGTTGGCTAGTGTTCTACAGAGCACCACCCAAGGTGATAAGTTTGAAACTTGGCCTTGGTATTTGTAATGAGTTTCTAAAAAATCACAAAGGATAGGAGCTAGGATAATTCAAAAGTAAAGTTTAATTTCACACCTTTTCACATGTTTTGCATATTGATATGTCACAGTATAATATTCTACTCACATCGTTTGCATATTGATCTCTCACAGTATAATACTCTTTTACAATTTCAACAAGAAGCTGCCCATCAGTGCTCCTCTCTGACTGAAGTTAAGTGAGTGCCCCTGTCCTTTCCCTTAATTGTAATATTGTTTACCACCATGGTCCATCCTAAACCCACTCTCCCCCCCCCCCCCCCCCCCCCAACATTCAACAATATGCAATGGCAATGCCGATGTAATTTCTTTACTGCTCGAAACTCCCCCCCCCCCCCCCCCCCCCCCCCCCCCCCCCCCCTCCTTAGATATATTGGCAGCTTCACCAATTGAGCTTATGCAATAACATTATATGTTCACAGATATCTGCGCAAGCGTTCCAAATGCTATGTTATCAATTCAGGTTATGTAAAGAACAGCAACTTTTTTGGTCAGTTCTCATACCATGCAACAATAGTATCAAAACGTAGAGGCCCACATAGTATGTGAGAGACTTAGTCCCTCGTTGTCATCATTCAGGATTTTTGTTTTCTTTTTAGCTCCCGTGTAGAAGCTAAAGGAGTGTTGCAGTCCTTCTGTGTATCATTCCATGCTTTAAATCAATCTTTATAAAACTCATCGTACCCTCATTAATGATATGAAGTTATAGCACCATTGTTATGTCAACTTCACTGTTTACCAAGTAGTAAATGAACTATTTTAATTTTAGCCATTACTAATGACACTCAAAGCACCTTGTTCCTATTTACATTAATGAATTATGTATTCTCCTCCTTGTTTAATGTTCAGCTATGCTTCTTCAAGCAGCACTGACTTATTAATCTGGCCAGGACATGCCAGTCTAAGTTGAAAGTGTATCTTTTTTGGCAAAATGTTTTCTGCACATTCCCCTCATCTTTTAAGTAATTATCAGTGATTAGCAGTGGAAGCATGGTTCTTATATTGTTGTTCAAAAATACAAACTATGTAGTTTTATTTAAAAACAACAAAGCTTGTGATGTACAACAAAGAGAATTGGACAGTTCTTTGGTTGATAGTAAGTACAGGTATCATCCATGCCATTCCATCCAAATTTTGCATACATTCTTGGCATGGTAAAGGAGATATTGGAAGAAGCTATTATGATTAATAATTTCCAACTTCAGTTGATCAGTTTTTTGTTGAATTTCATTCCGGTAGAAAGCTATGAAATCTTCCCAACCCATTGTTTTGCTGCAAAAGGTAAAAGCAGTTACTCAGAAGGTTGATGAAGCTCTCGCTTCCAGTAGTAATCCTTCCATGGGAATAGGAACCAGACCTAAGTCAAACTTCAATTTAAGTAATGATATATCATGGACATGATATATTTAATTTGTATTATGTAAATTTGAAACCATGAAAAAAATTATTTTATTCCTTAGTCATAGTGGTATGTGTAGCAGATATTGTTGTGAAGAAGAAGTGTAAATTATTCTTGTATTAAGAACATTTTACAGCTTGTGCAGGACTCATGTAATGTTTACAAATGTGTTGATAACTGCAAGCTAGATAGATAAAGTTTTGATTATCTTCAATTGGCTTAGTTTTTGTCATCTCACCCAGACTATTGGAGTAAATATGTTGAGCTGAATATCAATTTAATTCGTTTGATTGTGTGGATACAACTGTTAAGTCTACATTTATCTATAAATTGCTCAACACAACAAATTTCCCTTCCAAAACATGAATGTGTGACTTTTAATATTAACCAATCTTTTCTCATCCTGTACTCTTTTGAATTTATCTGGAAACCTATTTCATAAAGTATGATAACGGGTTAGGAAGTATAAACCAATAGAATATCAACGATTTTAACCTATATCGGGTACTTTACTGGTAAGCCACATTTACTTTATAATCGAAAATGTATTGGCGTAATACATTTCACTGTTGCCTGGTATTTTTCTCTCTGTTAATGTATAACTTTCAGACACATTGTAAAATAATTGTTCTGAAACATAACTGGAACTTTCTTTGTTCAATAATTTCTTGAAAGTACTCTTTAAAAGGAAAATAAATGTTTAAAATATCCCAACATTTTGTTTTATCTGTTTTGTTTGCGTTTGTTTTGTTTTAACAATCATGAAGTTTAATAAGGTATTATTATATTATTTTTTTAATACTTAAATAGGATAAAGCAAAGTTCAAAATAATAATTAAAGCAATGAGTGCATTGTTCGCACCTCTCATAGGGCTGTCAGCACCGAACCCTACATGAAGGACGCCCCCAAATTTTCTCATCCCAAATCTCATCCCGCCTCCGCCTCCAAAAGGGGTGCGAAAAGGGCATACTATAATACTTACTTTACCTCTAAAGGGGGTCTCCTTTGTTAAAGGAGGGATGACCACATCCTCCTATCAAACAGTTACTTAATAATTCAATGTTTTAAAAAGCTCTGAACGGCAGTGATGCACCACTCATTTACTGACTTCTGAGAGCAAGGCATGCCCAACTTAGGACCATTTTTAGTGAGACTGAAGATATGTAGCACACTTATAAAGCATTGGTTAATTAGACAACTTGGAGTGCTGGTACACATATTAAAATGTGTCTTCATCAGTCATATATTACTCTTTTCATGTTTAGTTTCATATTTCATCTACAACCCTATGTTGATATTGTGTGGTACATTATATAATAAAATTGTATTATATATCACCTACTGTGATGTCGAAGGCAGTAGCCCAGGTTGAGAAGACTTCCCAATCATTCTAATTGTCTGTTGTAACTGTCCGCTCTATGACTAATAGGTTAAAATGTACCTTTGGTGACCTTAACCTTTTCATCCGAATTGTGGGATGCTGAGCTGGGTTATTTAGAAATTATTGGTTATCTGTATTTACATTGGTGCTTAATGAATTTGTGCTTGATCCATTTGTTCGTAATGTTAATTATTATTGTAAGCCCTTTCATTTTAATTGCCATTCTAGACAGGCTGCCAATAAGTACAGTCTGAGGCTTTTGTTCTTAAGATAGTTATATAATATCGCCATTCTTTGAATATGATCCAAAACATATTGTCGGGCTAGGACTTTTGTTTCACCTGTGATATTCCCTGTGTATTATGTGTGTATAGATAACTGATATTTGAATTGAAGGCTGCATATACAGTGTATATGTACTTATGTAGTAGATCTAGTGCTGTAGCCAATTTGTTCATTTATTTTACTGGCTTTGTTTCTTTTATATTTGCCCCTCTGTATATAGGGTAGACTGGGGTAAAAAGCCTACCTGGGGTAAAAAGCCTCCCTGCGCTTTTGGCTGAATGGGATGTCATAATAGCTACCTGCTGCCCTCATCAATAAAGACTCCTCGCACACATGATTTTCCAACTGCTGGTAAGTTTTATGGCAAACTTTCACTTTTGCAGGTATTTCTTATAAAATTTGGGGTTAGAACATGAGTCATAACAGGCCCAGGGGACCATACAATATACATGTATGTGTTTTGTTTGTCTGATTATTTGGATTACCGAGGATTTCCATTGCTAGTTTTGTATTCCTCACGTAGACCAGCCATGACTGCACTAATCTAGAAATGGTTCCCATTGGCGCATAAGGCCTACTGTGCATTTGGGTAAAAAGCCCCCCAGGCTCTTTACCCCAGTGGAGGCGTTTTACCCCGAGAGCATAGGCCCTGTACAAACGCTATGTATTAATGCATAATCTTTATAGGGTTTCTCCTTTCTTCACATACAGAGTTATCAAGATGCCGCGTACGTACAAACGTAAAATAGAACGAGCCTCCTATACACGAGAGGACTTACAGAGGGCACTTGCGGCTATCGCTGAAGTGCCGCTTTAAAGTCAACCGCAAAGGCGTATGGTATGTCACCAAGGACACTTCGGCGACATAGGGATGGAAGGGTTGCTAAGCCAGGGTCGGTCGTTTTGGGAAGATTCCGGCCAGATATAAATAAGACATATGAGGCTGATCTTGTGGCAAAGATTCAGGATATGGAGAAGGCTTTATTTGGTCTAACGACGAAAGATGTCCACCGACTAGCCTATGATTTTGCTAATCAAATGGGGATAAAACATCGCTTCAACACAGACAACAAAATGGCTGGTTACGATTGGCTGAGCGGCTTCATGTCACGACACCCAGAGCTGGCAATCCGTAAACCGGAAGCGATGAACATTGCTAGAGCGGTTAGCTTTAACAGGCCACAAGTTGAGAAGTTTTTTGACGTCTACAGAGGTGTTCTGACTAGCCACGAGTACAGCGCTGCACGGATTTGGAACATGGATGAAACCGGGGTGTCAAATGTTCAGAAGCCTGGGAAGACTATTGCCACGAAATGGGCACGGGAAGTCGGGGAAATGACCAGCGGCGAAAGGGGAAAACCGTCACTGTTATCTGCGGTACCAATGCCGTTGGAATTTACATTCCTCCCATGTTCATTTTTCACAGAAAGCACATGGTGGACACCTTAATGAATAAGTTAATAAATAGCTGGAGCCATCGGCCATTGCAATGAGAGTGGCTGAATCGATGAAGAGAGCTTCTTGAAATGGCTGCGACATTTATGCGAGATTGCAAAGCCATCTGTAGAGGAGAAACATGTGCTAATCCTAGATGGTCACCATAGCCACAAAACCCTGGCAGCTGTGGAGTTTGCTCGCGCAAATGGGATTGTCATGAGAAACGTCACCGGTGATATCACCAGTTCTCCATCGATTATTTGTTTGTTCATTAAAGACAGGAAAGCTCCCAGTGAAGTGGAGGTGTGCCAATATTACCCCCATTCTATTATTTAGGTATTGGAAAAATTATTTTAAATGCAATTTTTAAATTTGTGCAATCATATTTTCTGATGAATAGAGTTCAACATGGGTTTGTGCCCCGTCACTCGTGCAATACTCTGTTGTGTAATATCGGTACAAATCGATGATCCCCTTCATGGATGGTTCATGCTGCAACAAGGATTTGGGTATACCTCAAGTTGAACGTCATTACTTTGGCTCCTCACATGGTAAAAACCCTGTGATGGTGAGGGAGGGGTTGTGAAGAATGCTGCATCTCGAGCAGTCAAATCAGAATCCGATATAGTCATCAGCGATGCACAGTCCTTGTTCACATTCTGCGCAGACAGACTCACAAAGGAAGCTGTCGACGCAGATGGCAAATGCAACCATGCTCGTCGTGTCTTCTTCTACGTTGGGGCAGATGACATCGAACGTTACAGGCCGTCAAGACTACATGTATGTGATTTGCCAGGAACGCGTCGGATTCATTCAGCATGTGGAATCAGTCCAAAGAGGTTGAATGTACGAAGGCTGTCGTGCTTCTGTCAGGGATGTAATTCCTCCAGTGGAGAATGTCTGAACAGCTCCTATGTGGACAATTTGACAGCAAAGGGTTTTCATCAGGAACAATGACAAGAAGTATCTGCTTCAATACAAACTTTATTGAAAATAATATATTTCAATAACATAGGTCAGTTAAACTATGTAATGTGTTGTAAATATATTTTTAATTTGTTATGCACTCTGAAGGAGCTAGATATGACATAGAAGAGAGCACTCTGGACTAAATCTAAGGTAGGAAGTCTTGGTCATCGTCAAGAAAGGAAGAAAGGAAGAAGTAGTGGTGGGGAAAGTATTATATCGTATTATATCTTGAGTATGACATTTCATTTATTTCAGATATCAGTGATGATCTGCCACCTCTGCTAGTCACAGATTTGGACATATCAGAGGTATTCAAGCTAATGATGACAGATGATCAGATGATGTGCCGTGTGAATGAGTCCACCAGTGACCCCCATCCTCACCATCTTCATCAAACTATGCAGACTATGTTGCTGCAACCATTTCAACCGCTGTCACTCAAGAACTGTAAGTGAAAAAAAGTTTAATAATATACAAATAATTAATGTGTTGAGTGTGATGGTAACAAATATTTCATGAATTGAAAGATTAAACTTTATATTCAACAAGTTGACTCGTAGATTTGTGTCCTTGCTCTGGAACACACCTGCATACCTGGGCATGGACACTTATCTGGATTGCCTCACTCCACTCAAGTAAAAAGTGTACTGCAGGTACCCACTGCTGTAACATACTGATGATCCTTCTGATATTCTTACTGCCGACATGTGTGACCCATACCAGTTATCTGTATACCAATGACCAGTAGGGTGTACCATGTTTCTGAAGCCTCAAATGCAGTGTGTTACTGTAATATATCTGCAAATTGTGGAGTTTCCAACTTTCCATAAATATTCTGTTTTGTTTTTCTCCCATTTTGCAGTAATGGCTCAGAACACCCATCAACCTCTAACGACATCGCTGCACCACTAGGTTCAATCAGCATAGAAGAGTACTGTACTACGCTGTGTACTACGATTGTGACTACTACACAGGGCGTGTAATCGGGAGGGATGGCGACAAGTTGAAATTAAAATTCATCCTTTGCCACCGTCTATATTCAGCCGCATATTATGACTGGCCAAAGATACCGGACATTGAATGGATTCATAAGCGGTATATTATCGATGGTCCACTCAAACTGAGTGAGTTTATGGGTCACCGACTTGTTATGCCATCTAGAGTAAAGTTCATACAAATGATATTAACCTTCATTTTGACAGTGCATGTCATTCTATGAATAACTGCCCTGGCTGCTGAACATAGCCTTGGCTACTAAGAAAGACAAATGATTGAACAGAAAGCAGAAAATATGGAGTACAAGCATTGTGTTGTCCGCAAAACTCACCTAAACTCCCAGTATTTGAATCTCACCTTTCCATTATATATATTCCATATATTTATTGCTTCGTCTGATTGACCATTTTGTGACAAATTTATGCCTTGATTTAAACTACACTGATTAGGCAGGCTCTGAAGCTGAGAAGTGATATTTATTGTTGAAGTATTTTTAACATGATGCAAATTTATCATTTCCATTCCATTAGTGCCATTAAATTTATTGGGGCCCGGGGGTATAAACTTGAATAAGAGGGGCATCACAGATTACACGTTCATGAAACTGAATAAAGTTTTCAGGCTATTAGAAGTTGCTGGCTTCATGAAGTCAATGTCAAGTTGTCTTTAATTATGCCAGAACTGAAGAAATTATTTCGCGTAGCACTGTTACTATGTTTTATGCTTATTTCCTGCTTATTGTGCATGCAATGTACTCCAATGGTGTGCCTTACCGGCACACAACCTAAATCATGGCAGCAATACATCAATAACCAATTTACAATGACCCCAGAGAATATGACGGATTCGCTTCGATATACAAATGTCTGTCCAACAATTAGTGTTTCAAACATTACGGATGACCATTGCTCCATTCATGGAGAGATTATATTTGTTCCCTAAATTGGAAGTAATATTCATAGTTATTCATTTAAAGCTAGCCAGCTATTACAAAGTTTTGGAAGATGTTTAGACTACATGCTTTCCAAATTGTCTGTCCACAATATTTTGGTGTGAACGTTACATTGGCATAGGAGGTATATACAGATACTATGCTATTGATCCAATGCATAAGAATCTGTGTTACATATTTCTAGAGTTTATGTAGTTGCTTGGCAATATTTTCAAGATATTTATTGATCTATTCCAGATGATCTTGAACAATAAATTAATACTTGGGGGTACAATTGCTAGATTGCAACAATTACTTGCTCACATTTTTGCAGTTTGGGGGTTAAAAGTGAATTAAGTTCATTTATTATTGAAAACTTAGCTAAACTACTTCACATTTCATTAACCAATTTACAAATAAACATGTTTGTTCAATGATATCTCAACATCTATATCACTGTTGTCTGTCCATGTTAGTTACGTTACAAATATTTGATCTCACAATTTCCACCTTCTGTCCATCGAAAACGTTGTATCATATTATCTTAATATTTCAAATCCATGAAGAAGACGAATATAAAATAAGTGTCATCGTTGCCGATATATGTTATTTCCTTAGCGTGACCAAGGGGAAATTTCCGCTTGGTCGAGGTCGGGCAATGCTGCCCTCGCCCAATGGTGTGTAGGGTGTGACCTTTTATACACACTTCCTCGATTTGCATACTTACGTAATCGATGCACACTTACGTAATCGATGCATACTTACGCATTATGTGAGGTACATATGCTTCATTCCTCTCCTGGTTCAGAGAGGCGTCGCATGTGCTACTATGGCAGACCCTTGGTATGTAAGTATCATATATGTTTTATACAGGTATTAAGGGGCTAGATATCATAATTGTATACCTCTTTTAATATCGTATTATAGAGATTTGCTTTTAATGTGACTTTGCTGTATGCTTCTGCCTGTTATTTTGATTGCCTTTTCGTGTATTTGTTGTGTTGCTTATTTGTAAGAGTATCTCTCCAGAGGTTATTATATATTTGTTGGTATTCTACACATTCTCCAGAAAGCCGCCGTAAACCCCTGTAAGCCCCCGTATACCACAGCTTGTCGTGTGGTTGGTTTTGCCCGGTAACGACTGTAAGAGTTGAATGTAATTGTTGTCAATCCTACTTGTTTCATGTTACCAAATTTTATTTCTTATACTTCTTCCTTTTGCGCATTGTCTATAAGGAGAAATATGATGCAATATTATCTTATTATTGATTTGTGCAAATTCATGTGTTTATTTCACGAATGTTTGTATATTAATCTTTTCATATTTGTACTTGATAGTTTTCACCGTGGTCCTGTTGAGCCACGTGTGCAATAAATGGGTTAAAACCTACGACTACTGGTTCAGCTTCATTGCGCGTCGTCTCGGTGACAATGAAAAAATCGTTGGGTTTCGACAACCGCAAGTCCTGTATATCCTCCGCCGTCCGGTATCCGGCCGTCGTTTCTTATTAACCAATTCCTGTCGTATATAAGCTCACCATCGTATTCCAGTAACAGATAGTGCACCACGTGCCCGATTCCCGTAGCACCAATGTACTCGTCGTCAGCCTGCTGACTCATGGAAGACCTGAAGACTGCCAGGACTTCAGCAAAGAGGGCTGCTATGACGCAGATTAATCGTGTCAGGCAGTATATTGCGGAAGGTACTGTGGACATTAACAATCATGTAATTTTATTGAAAGATCTTTTCAAAGTGTTAACGTTGGCCCACGACAATTATCATGAGACGCTTACCAAAGAGAAGGATGTTGACGAGACCGACGATTTTTTGGTTCCTTGCTAAAGGCAAAGGAACCTATGTATTTAGGTTGGCGTGTGTGTGTGTGTGTGCACCATACCTTGAATGTCAGGACATGAAAAAAAACACACCTATAAGGTCAGGACATTTTGAAAAGTGAGGACAAAATTTGACGTCCCGACTTTTTTAACGGTAGAGGATGTCCAAAGTGAGGTCCCTGTAGCTCCCAAGGCTTTTCTATTTTCAAAATATGTGTTTCCGTGTCTTTTTCCCCATATATGTGTGTCTATCAAAATTTCACTAAATTGATAACAGCGCCCTTATTTTCACATCTTGAAATTATAATGGCTTATAGCCATTACTTTTGCTCATTATGGTGACAAATTGAATTTATAAGAGCAATGACATCACAACTGATGGGTAAAAAGTATTCTTTCACGAGGGAATCAGGATTATGGGGTGGTCGAATTGGTAATGTCATTGTGAATAACTTCATTTCCAAACTTTACTGGTTGGGCTGAGTGAAGGGAAAGATTCAATCATGATAACAAGGTATACTAGAATGTGAAAGGATGGGCTGGACCATTGTGAGTCCCAGGAGAAGCGTTTAAGTGCTGTTGGGTTTTCTTCCAAGTTGAAGCGTAAAAACTATAACCCAGATATTTCCTGCAGTTATGCTTTGCTCTCTTCGGAAAGTGTTTGATTATTAAATCATTTGTTATGACCAACCAATTGAACTAATACTTAAACCCTTTTCAAACTTCGAGAGAATTAACGATTATAGACCGAGAAACCGCATGATATGAAGAGATTTATCATATGTCATAAAACTGGCTGATTATTCTGAAGCACAACGGTACAAGTCCTGTATGTGCATGTGTATGAACACTTACAGTACATGTCCCGTGTCTGTAGGTGAAATCGCCAAAATTGTCTTTCATTTGCGGGTGCGGATCCTCTTTGTGAGTGTTTGTACTTTAATTTTCTTGTTTTGCGTTCACTTCTTTTAGTCAAGCAACTATAACAACATTGTTTTGTGTTTAGATCGTATATTTACTGCTATAACTAACTTCATAAATGTGTCCAGGTCAAGCCGGAACTAGATCGCTATCCATGTCATCATCAGCGTAAGAAGGTCAAGAGTCTCAGCCTAGAACAGTCATCTCAACATTGTACTGATGATGAAATATATCAAATGTGATTATGTCGCGATTGAATATTGGGTTTTAAGTTTTAACCTTTATTGAATGTGTTTCAGTACATGTCCCGTGTCTGTAGGTGAAATTGCCAAAATTGTCTTTGGTTTGCGTAAGACGGTTCAGAGTCTGAGCCTCGAACAGTCATCAAGCAGAAAACATATATCACATGTAAATAGGTTTGCCCAAAAGACGTTGAACCGTAATACTCCGAAATGAAAATATTCTTTTTGGTCTCGCTCGCAATTTATTACCGTCAATATTGCGACAGACTTTATTACAAATTGCAACAGCTCAGTTTGTTACAAATTGGGACAAGGTATATTCCAATTGCGACAAGAATTATAATACATTTCGATAGTATCTACTTCTGAAGACGGGCTACTTCATGTTGAAACTGAAAATGCAGCAGGTTGGAGGTTCAGCCAACTTTCAACTCTTGATAATATCGTATTTACAAGCTGTTAATGTGTTCACATTCAACTATACGGAAGCAGATATCAATTGCGGACCCACGGGGTGCGGAATGGTCCGACCGAGTGCGTGTATTTTTTTCAGAGTTAAAAAAACAAATAGAGCTAAATTGTACAGATTATCGAAGATAATATGTCATCATATCGCCATTGAAGAGTGGGTTTTTACCTTTATTGAATGTGTTTCAGTACATGTCCCGTGTCTGTAGGTGAAATTGCCAAAATTGTCTTTGGTTTGCAGGTACGATTCCTCCTAGTGAGTGTTTCTAGTTTTTCCCCTTATGGTCTTAAAGTCAAGAAAATCAAACAGAATAAGTTCTCTTCTTCATTGGAGGTGTATTGGGTATTTTAATTATTTCATAAAATGACCAGGTCAAGCTGGAACTAG
>KN882285.1:258440-281063 GCA_000934455.1 Apostichopus parvimensis
ATCAAACAGAATAAGTTCTCTTCTTCATTGGAGGTGTATTGGGTATTTTAATTATTTCATAAAATGACCAGGTCAAGCTGGAACTAGATCGCTACCCATGTCATCGTAAGCGTAAGACGGTTCAGAGTCTGAGCCTTCAACAGTTATCAACCAGAAAACATTACATTTTTTATAAAACCTTTGAATCGTATTTTAGAAACACTTGTTGATTCCGACAATGATTGATGAATGAATTGGAGGTACTTCGGTTAAACGTTGACATGAATCGGATCATTCGTTTCATATGTTTTAATAATCGTCACGTGACGAATTGCACATAAGGAAAAGCAGTTTTGGCACAAACTGTTTTATGATAATTTGTAGTTGCGTTGTGTCCTTATTTGCTTTTCTTTTTAATGCGATGGGAGACACGCGGCATTGGTAGTGCAAAACGACCACAGCGTAGCGTTAAACGGCATTAAAACGGTTTATATTTTAGTCTTAAGTTGATGTCCCAGTCCAAGTTAAGACAAATTTACAAAAAACATGCACAGAAATTTATGAAAAATGTATCTCTCGACTCCCTATCCTCCTTCAAGTAAATATTACATAAGCAAAGAATCATGTAATAACTATTAGCTGTCCATTCATCATTTTCTCCTCTTTGTCACAAAGCCAATAAAGGAGGTTTTATTTGTTTCATTAATCTTTACTACATGAGCCTTTGGAGGGCCGTGGGGAGGGTTGACACATTCAGTAATGTGGTGCAATACTCGTACGCATGTATATGCTGTTTGCAGTTGTAATCTTGCATTTGAAAATGCCATAAACTTTATCTGTATATCATTGAAACTCCTGTGCCATGTGCATACACAAAGCAAAAAGCACTTTTCAACACTCACGAGGTTCACTGTGTAGTGTTCTCTGGAACCTGACCGACTCATAATTCTCTATATCCAGACGTGCTACCTTGCTCCAGTCCTTTTTTTCACAATTTCTTTTTTAGTTGATTCATGATCCTCAAGCACTACGCTCTAGCATACTATATTTGACACTGAACGCACAAAAGATTTAGAAGAAAACATTAATAAAACCTTTTAATTTAATCATGTCTAAGTCTATTGGTATACCATAGAGTGACCTGAATAATCCAGGTCAACAAAATGTAATCTGTACTATCTACAACTTAACAAGCAGTGGAGCCTCAAGCTATTTGTAGGTTCAGTTAACCATACCCTGCTATGGTTTTACCTCCATGTATAGACCAACCCATTTAAAGGGAATTGTTAAGAGGCATACAGTTACCTAAAAATATCCTTGATGTTTCAAAACACAGATTTTGGATGTTTATAGCTTTAAACAAGGGATAAATTTGTAAGAATTAAGGAAATTAAATACATTTTAACTGTAAATCATATAACTAAAAGAACATGCATGAATTAGCAAAGAGTGTATTTGAAGGTCCTTTAAAGTACACTCAACCTATTATAATCTCCAAATGGCCTTTACAGACAATAGATACAGTTACATTCAAAAGTAAAAAATCAGGAGCACCATTCAATTAGTAAATTTTTATTCATGCACACTTAAGGATACTTGAGATACTGAGATGATCAGCTATTTACCATAACCCTCTTACACCCTCATCTGCCCTGATCTGAAGTTTCCCTGCATCGTAATGAATTATGGATGTGTTCAACCAAATCCATTGCTATTTCAGGGAAGGAAAACCTTTGAAAACGTTGACGTTTTTGTTATAAAATGACCAAAACTGATCCCTGAGTTTAACTTTCACTAGCCTGGTCAGTAACTTTTTTCACCATAAACATAACTGCTTGAGTTTGAGTATTAGCATATCAAATTCTTCAATTTCCAATGCCATGGTTATTAGTCTGTTGCACAGATGACATAAATAGCAATGGCACAGTTTGCAACTTGGCTTACAGTACAATTATTATGTTGTCAGTATGGGTTAACAAACCTTTTCAGGCAATTTAATCTAGTGATATACTTGTAATTGGTCTGGGTTGAAAGCGTGTTACACTCCGTTGAATCCCCTGATTGTTTCAGGGTGTGGATAAGTAATTCTTTTTTTTAACTTACTTGGTTTAAGTGTCACTAATAGGTAACATGTATTCACATAAATTGCATACCAGCAATTGCCACATACTAAGTACTATTACATTGCAAACATTGGACACCTGTTTTAGTTATAATGCTATCTCGATTTCATTGACATTGGTTGTTGAAAATTCTTCAATAAAATTTAAATTTGCTGTCATTAACTAAACTTTTTAACAAGGATTAAATAAAGTAACATGTTAAAGCTTCATGATCATGTGTACAGCAGAGCCACAGCTAAACTTTGCAAGCAATCTCCAAAGCCAAATGTTTTAAAGCTTATGACATACTAAGTGTCCACTATTATTTGACAGTGAAATACTACAGTTTCCTATACACATTTAAAATTGGAATCCATCACCATCCCGAGCCAATGAAATTTAATGAACCACACAATAGTTTGACTACTGCCACCTTCACAGATATAGAAGAATACACATCTTTTATCACTAAAGTTTCAATCATCTTACTATTGTTTGAAATGTAATGTAGCAGAGTGTGATTTACTCTACATATGCCTGCACTCAAAAGTCTACAATCTACTACACCATGTAACATGTACACTCCAGCTCATCATACATGCTTAGCTAAATTGCAATCAAGGCCAAAGTACTCTGAGTATGGAATAACCTGAATGCTATGTCCCAGTACAGTATCTTGGTACAGTATTGAGGTTTGGCTAAAGGGACATGATATACAAACAACTCTCCTTGAGCACGCTACTGCTTAGTTACATAAAGGGAAAATGGGACTTTTAATACCGACGACGCCCCCCCCCCCTTTTCCCTCTCCCCTTCTCCTCCAATATTATTAATATTAGATTAATTGGTGTTGTGAAGCACATGTTATGTCACAAACAATTTTAAGTTTGCAAAATTTGATTGAGAACGGAGGCATTCACTGATATGCTGATGCCACATGTCCAACCATGCACCCCCATGCTCCTGGACACATTCATATTTAAACTAGGCAACATTTACAATGAACACTGTGTATGTGCATGGATACAATGTCACATATGTGACCGAACAATGCCGGACACGTGACCGGTTTAAGTTAAAGGCAGTCTGTATAGGTCCCAAATTCTAGCATGATATAAATATATGGGGTTTTAAAATAAAAATACGTTCCTGGAGGTGTTTACTCTCTAAATTGTTCTCTGACATCCTAAGTGAATGTACATGATGGCTGTATGTCCCATTGAAGTAAGTTACCTCCAGCCTCCAGGGTGTTAATACAAATATTTTAAGAATTGTTACCAAAGGTAACCATATTTGAAAATTTGACATATTTGGGGCCAATACACCATATGATTATAGGCAACTAGCATATTTTAAGAGAAGCGGTGAACTTTTTACATGGAATGTGCTTTTTGAAAGATACATATTAGGTTATTAGGTTTCTTCAATCCTGTGAGGTACTTAGATATTATGCAATTTTTTTTATTACAAAATGCCATGATCAGCTTTATTTCAAGTAACACAAGTGACTGACCTTTGTGTGACCTCAGTCAGCATCTTAATGTTCTAATGGCAGCTCAACTATACTATTTCAAAGGGCCTCCAAGAGTGTATGTTAGTACTAACAGCTATCTAGGCTACATGTAGCTATTTAGTGATAGTATTAGTAGAGAATTTCCAGTTTTTTGGTGAGACATGTGATCGAGAATGGCCCATAGTAGTTGTTGCAATAAACTTTAATGCTGTATTTTTATTATCAGCATTGTAATATTCTTCATGATAGAGATACAAGAGATGATTTAAAGAAGAGTTGTTAATGCTTTGACTACTGCATTCAGAGTGTCTCATTATAACACACTCATTGTTCTTAACTACTTCTACTAACATGCGTCAAATGTCATATACAAACATTCCTAAGAGTCACCACAGCCCCATACTTCTTAGGGTAGGCTGGTGGTTACAATAACAGGACATATTGTGGTTGCTAAAGGGTGGTGTAAAGTAAAATACTGTAGAATCAGTACAACATGTTACATCTCCCCTTTTCAGTTAAAATAAATTTAAGGACTTGGATGAGAACAAATTTACTTTTACCTAACACTGCATAACTATAAAATCAATTTTTAGCAAAGATTTGACTACTGGTTGTAGTTTACAAAACTACTACCCCTTCACTACAAAAATAATTAAATTCCTTTGGTCACATTTCATAGTCACCGTGCCAACATGGTTTTGTCTTTGCTCAAATACTTCTTCGAACTTCAGTGTTGGTGGTTTTTTGCTCTGGAGAGGTTTCTTCATTGTCAGAATTAACTATGTCATTGGCATCATGTCTGTCACAACTAAATGTTTCTCGAGTTTTAAGTAAATGTTTGCGGTTGCGTCTACTGTACATCTTCAGCTGTCTCTACATAGTATGATCTGGGCCGGTCAGCCTTAGATGCAATAGTGGCTGGTTTCCAACCTTTGTCAGTCTGTAGGAGAACATTATCTCCTGGTTGCAGTTCTGTTCATTTCTTTGATCTGTTGATCATAATATCTTTTTTTGTGTTTGTCTCTTCTCTACTAGTCTTTTGTGTACTGTCTCTGGCATCAGTATTTTTGGTTTGAGTAAATGTTCAGTTGTTGGAAGTAGGGTCTTTGTCCTTCGTCCAAACATTCGTTGTACAGGTGGTCCGATAATATTATCTCTTGGTGTATTCCTGTAGTCTAATACAGCTAGGTATAGATCTTGTCCACTCTACTTTGCCTTCATTAGCCAAGCCTTTGCAATCTGCATCCCTTTTCTCTGCCATGTCATTTCTCCAAGTTCTCAAAAGGAAGTGGTAAGATACCAATAGTCCCAGTGCAATGGTCATTGGACTGTTGTACAGCCAACATGAAATGGTGCCTGTTGCAACTTAACTTGACTTGATAGTAAGGGTCAGGCCAAATAAGACACTATTACCTAGTGATAGACCTATAATTATAATAGGTTGGAAACTTGTTACATATTTCTTATGCACATCCAATAAACCCCATTGCCTGGTTGTTTCAGGGTGTGGAAAAATTAATCTTTCAAAGTTTAATTACTGTAGGTTACATGTATTAACACACACTTCATTCCAGTCAAACCTGAATGCTACACGATTAACACAGTGTCTGAATACAGTATCAAGGTATACAAACAACTCTCCATGAACACAATGTTATACTCAGACCCACTGCTTAGATACACAAAGGGAATAATGAGACACCCCCAAACAACCCCCTCTTCTGAGATTACGGTGTTGTCAATATCAATATTGATTTTAAAAACATTGTTAAGTTTGCTACAGTTACAATAGTTGTGAACATTGTCAGTCACTGGGATATTGTGATGTCACACACGGCGATCCACCACCCCCGTGCCACCCATCTCCTGGACCTCATTCCCTCCCCCTCCCCCCTCTATTGCAATTATCTGGCAATACCACTGTTTGAGGGTTAATTCTTAGTAAAAAGGGCTAGTTCTCTGCTTTGATCAAGTTCAAATAAGCAATATTTACAATACAAAATATGTAATTAAGCCTTGTGCATGGAAATATATATTTCACACCTTGACCGAACAATGTCTGACACATGACCTTTCAGAGGTGGAATATTTAAGTTAAATTATGCTTTTTTGAATGATATTGAGGCACTAACATGAGAAGTAATGTCCTTTAGCCCTGTCAAGAAACGAGAAGTTATGCAATGAATTTTTATGCAAAAATCCAGTTTTATAACACATCACAAATGTGACTGACCATTTTGTGACCTCAGTTGGCACAATATGGTTTAAAAAATAAATTCTCTGTGAATGTTCAGTAACAAGCTATTGTTGCTCACTAACAGAAAAATGAATGGCCAGTTTATTCTCGAGTTTCAAATGCTTGAAAGGATACATGACTTTACTTCATAAATGTTCATGTAATTCTCTTGGCTTGTATGCTTGAAGTGTACTTCCTTATAACCATCGAACTACCCTTATGCATAGTTGCATCATGGTATAGTGAGATACAATAAAGCTTCCTTTACAGAACAACGATCCATTTATTGAAAGAAATGCATCCATGGATGCAGCTCAGTACTTCATTTAGTGTTCCTTGAAAGTTTCTTGTCTTGTGCAGGATCAAGTGTGCTTTTATAAAAGGCTGCATTATGGTAATAATTTTCACTTACCTGGATGTAATGGCATTCTTGTTGTGGTAAAACAGGTGCAGATTTAAATATAGTTATTTCAATTACATGAAAACAATACATTTGCACTGTTGCAACTGAGTCACTTTCAATGAAAACTTGTATTTGCTCTTTGTTTGCGGTTTAGGAAGTGGCGTATTTGCAAGTCAAAAGTTCGAAAAGGGAGACTTTCTGCTCGAGTACTGTGGGAAACTGCTCACAGGGGAAGAAGGCGATATACTAGAGCAAAAAATTTCTACTGGATTCCGATTTTTCTTCAAATCTAAAGGACAGGAATTCTGGTGAGTAAAACATTCATTGATTCCTGTAATTATATAGGTAGCTTGTTCTATAACAAAGTGGTGGCATGTTATATTACTGCTAATGTCATTTTTGTGGCAAGAATTTTTTATGTTGGCTTAATATGCTTTCGTTTTCACAGTATTGATGCTTCAGAAGAACCAAGTATTGGACCAACATTTGGCCGCTTGGTGAACCATGGCCAAAAAGATGAATTGAAAGTTAAGCTAACTGTAGTTGACATTGAAGGCACTCCTGCATTGTGTTTATTTGCACTTCGTGATATTCAAGAAGGGGAAGAGCTGCTATACAACTATGGAGTCAAACACCTACCATGGCTGCAGCAACAGTCTAAGGTGCGTAGTACTCACTCCTACAATGTCATATACTGTACCAATCAAAACTACAGTTTGAGTAGTTTTCCTAAATGAAAAGAGATCAGTCTTGGGCAAAGTTATGGATGGATGTGAAAAGTCTTATTTTACACTTATCTGTTAAAGTTGGATGTATAAAAACACGTTCAAGTTGTTATCTAGCTGTAATAAACATATTTAAAGGTAGTTTGTGTTGTTTTAATGTTGCACATACAGTATATATGTGCACAGTAAAGGTGCATCATCTGTATTTTAACAAACTTCCAATCAAAGAACTAGTATGTATCTGGGTCATTCCATTTATGTGGGTACCAACAGCCTATCGCTTTAATGTCATTTTATTTACCTAACTACACAAGAATTTATACCGCTGATGAAAATCTATTCTATGTATTAATTTGTACAACATATTGCTCTATATGTTAACACCATTTAAAGTTTTGAAAAAAAAACCAAGGATTGGAAAAAATAATATAATATAATTCATGTCCCTCCTATTTTTCAGGTATTTCTGTGACATGAGATATTAGTATTAAGTTTGTGTTAATCATTTTGTGTATATTACTTGAATGATACCATCTGTATTTTATATTATAACAACAATGAATGGTCTTCAAGTATTATATGTCTTGATTCTTCAATTGAGTTCATTCACGCCCAAACCGAGGATACAAAATACACCTCACATCGTAAATTTTCATGTCCCCACTATTTACGTATCAAACCAGCCATTGCACTGTACTATAATACAATTTGTAAGCTTCCACTTTTAAAAAGGTGCTAGGCTGATGATAAGCTACCCCGAAAGCAAAAACATACAGCAATTGCCTGTTATTTACCAAAGCAACTTTTTAAAGCATCGGACATTTCATGATCTCTTTAAAAAAATCATGTCCCGCGAAATATTTACGTTGTTACTTTTCTAGTGTCGATGATTTGTTTAAATAAACTGTACATGACTAAATCATAAAGTGGAAACAACAGCGGAGTCTCTGTTTTCACAAGATAGAAAATGTTAGCGTCACAATCTTCGACAGTGCATAGTATGATCAACTGGAACTTGTATGTCCCCGCGTACACGAAATTACGGATTTTACGTCGTGCAGTATAATCGGGGTGTTAATTTTGGTAAGTTTTACGTTATTTTTTTCGCTCCTTCAGCTAATTGTTTCTTGTGAAATATAATGTTATTACAAATTGGTGAAAGGTTGGTGGGTTCACCGTTACTCGCATACTAGCTCAGTATGTGTCATGTGCAAAATGAGGGGACGTCAAAATTTTACCGTCCCCGAATTACGTTTTGACAGCTTAACGCTAGGCCCGTAGCCGTACCTACAGCGTTGTGTTAGGCTAGGGCAGTACTCGTTCATACGTACATCGTTATTAATAGGCCGTTTCTTATATTCTTAATCTGAGTGATACGACTTTGAGACTAGCCCTAAGTTATGCTAGACCTAAATTATTAAATTGCTGTAGGTAGATGCCTATCGACGTTCAATCTGTACAGTTAGGGGTGTAGGCTAGGCCTAGGCTTGGGGCAATATTTCACAGGTGGGAGTAATACTAATAGTATTTACCCTGTGGCTGAACATTTTGTAAGTTGTCCTTGCCCTAGAGACATTTGCTGGTTAAAAATATGTCTAGGAAATTAATGTGCCAGTGCTCTAGCTGTAATCAATAAACTTATTGCTTGGACAACATGCAGGGGAGGGGGACAACATGCAGGGGAGGGGGTCAACATGCAGGGGAGGGGGTTCCCCCAAGGGTCAAGATAAGCGGGCACACAGGTGTTATTGGTGCCTGTGAACGATCTAACAGTGCCCGTCAGCTCAGAAATTTTCGGTACATGCGGGAGCTACTTTTTCACTTGGGGAAGGGCAGGGATGGTCTCTTATTAGGGTGTTCACTTTCAGGTTCAAATATGTTAAGATGTTATAAAGTTTCTTATAGAAGCAGAAAACAAAGTAAAATGTACCCCCTGGCTTGCACCAAATATCCCCTGTTTCCATGAAAAATCATGTGGACCAGTGGCTAGGTGTATGATCTCTTATCTCAACCCCTGGGGGGAACCCCTCCTAGAAATGTTTTTCCCCCTAGACCTATTAATATTTTTTGGAAAGCGATACAAACATAACCAAATGTTTATTTTGCCCTTCTAAAAAGACTTTTTTTTAAAATAATTTTGCCCTCTCAGGAAACATTGTCTGGCTATACGGGCCTGTTATGATGGGGATGGGTGATGGGGTGGGGCTTCTGAGACGGTTTAACCTAACCGTTTTTCTGTGACTTATATGGCGGAGGGTATACCTTCCCATGCAACTATTTTCTTATATTCAAATCCAGCTACATGCAACACGGCACTATCATTTACAATTTTCAGGCATGTATAGGCTCAGGCTGATGATCATCTCATTTTATTGCTCCTCAACATTTTTTTCTCCACAACATTTCAGCATGCATCCACTCCATCTCCCCACTAGCACTGCCCCTGGTGCAGGTGCTCTATGCCATGTCAAAGCAATTCGAAATCATGGATTCGAAATCGCAAATACCAAAACTAAGCGTAAATTGAAACTTCTTGAACATAAAAATGATGCTGTACTAGTTTTATGCATTAACAAATGACAGTTGGGCATCAGTAGTAAAAATTAAAAGCTGATAAAATGCCCCTCCCCCTCCCATTTTTTTAAAATTACGGGAGGGGGGAATGGCTCCCTACGATTTCCCCAATGTGGGATCGGCAAAAAAAACACTGTTATAAATCCTTTATTTCATAACATGAATCACGTCATATATCTTTTGTTTAATTATTTGCAGCTCTTCCATCCAGATGCCGTCGCTGTATCGCCTGCGGATCCGGTGCAAGCATCAATATATTGATGTTGGTGCTTTAACAAGCTCTTCGCCCAATTGCTTGGATAAGAATGCTTCAACAAGCTCTCCACAAGCCAAACCAAGATCTAGAACACAAAATTGGAGGCACAAACAGAAGGCTGCCAATCCCACCAAATATGCAGAGGTGCAAAAGCAAAATAAGGAGTACATACAGGCTGCAATGTTCTTCTGCTAAATATATGTTGCAGAAGAGGGGTCTGTCAGCTGAAGAGAGGGACGAGGCAGAGATGTGGGAGAAAAGACACAAGAGAAATAATGAATTGGCCAGGAAGAGAATAGAGAAAATGAAAGAGAAAAAGAAAGCTGTGACTGCTGGCAAGAAAACACAGAACAAGAAATTAACTAAAAGGAATGAGGCTCAGCGAAAGAGAGTTAAAGAAAAAAACAAGAAGCGACTACAGCGAGCCGAGATGACAAAGGAGCAAAAGGAGGAAGTAAACAGAAAAAACCGTGAGCGATACGCAAAGAAGAGGCACAGCAGCATTTTGGAGGCAGTGGAAAGAGCACTGGAGGCAAAGAAGCAACAACTCAAAGAAATGGAAACAAAGTTGCATGAAAAAGAGTTGGAACTGCAAGAACGTAACAAGACTCTGGGGAAGCAAAGCTCTGATACGCGTTCATCTGAAGCAAAGAGGAAAAGCCTTGAGAGGGCAAGAAGAGGCATGCCAAAACATCGGGCACACTTTGTTGCGACTACAGTGGATTTAATTGGGAAGACCACACCGAGGAAAGCGGCTGCACTAGCAGCGGCAGGAATTCATACCACAAAAGATAGTCTGGCAGATGGCGTAATGGAGGCAGTCGCTGAAGTTTTGCAAGCACCAACACAGTCCAAGGCAAGGAAACGTCTATCTGAGTGCCTTTCCACCATCAAGAGAAAAAAATTGTTACGAGAAGCGTCTCGCAGGTTCGGTGTAAGTAGAAAGTTGCTAGCGAAAGCAAGAAAAGATCGAGAAGGAAGAAAGCCGGTATGACACAGCAAAGCTAAGTTAATCAAGACATTTTACGAGGCTCACTCCAAGCCGCTGTCAGATAAAAAAAAAGTCGTAAGCAAAAAGACTGGTAAACGTCGTTACATAATGGGTAACACCATCGCCAATTTGCATGCAGAATTCAACAAGGCAAATCCACATGATCAGGTGGGGGCTACTACATTTTATAAACATCGCCCAGTACATGCGAAGACAAAGCAACAGGCAAACTATATTGGTTGTTTGTGTGAGTACTGTGAGAATGTGGACTCTCGTGCTTGCAATCAACCATCTACTGCCAGGATGCATCAAGGATGCCTATCAACTAACAAATGACACCATGTGCCAGAAGCAACACGACACACCATTCCACAACCCATCATGCATTACACGAGAATGCCCTGAATGCGGAGTAAGCATGCTGGATGCTAAACTGGCCCACCTCCTTGTGAATCCAGCAAAAGAAGTCGAGTGGAAGTGTTGGCAGATGGTTGAGACAACGTGATGCACCAACCAAATTGAGAAGCAGGTTAAGAAGCGGGGACTAGTTGTGAAGAAAGGGACGGTCACAGACCTAGTGAAGAAACTCAAAGAAGAGACGGAGCCATTCGCCGAGCATCTTTTCAACAAAGATTGGCAGCATCAGCAGGAGTACAATCTGCGGATGAAGCTAGGTACAGGTGTATCTTTGATTTTGCCGAAAATTATAAGTGCGGCTATCAGAGGGACGTCCAGAGCGCCTATTATTCGCATGATTCAGCCACAGTCCACCCTATTGTAGTATACTACCACTGCAGCAGTTGCCAGAAATCAGTCACCGAGAGCTGTATTATGATCAGTAACGACATCACGCACGATTACAACCTCGTGAACACGTTTCAAGAAGTGGTGTCAAAGCATCTTTCCGAAACAAGAGGGCTGGCCATTGGCAAATTTTACAGATTTTCAGATGGGTGCAGCAGTCAGTATAAAAGCAAAGGCCCAATCTCTGACATCAGCTATGGCCCAGAGAACTTTGGTCATATAATCCACCACAATTATTCTGGGACCAGACATGGCAAGGGAGCGAGTGATGGCGAGAGCGGTGTAGTGAAGAGGCATGCGTCTGATGCTGTTAAAGCGGGGATAGTCGTCATTAATAACCCAGAGTCCCTTTATGATTACCTGTCTAAGCATGTGATGGAAGAGGCCTCTGAGGGGCAATGCTGTCTGCCATTCCGTAGGAGTGTGTTCTACATTCGTTTTAAAGATGTACGTAGAAACCGCCCAAACAGAGCAGTCAAGACTGTGGCAGGTACCAGACGACTCCATAGCATCAAGAGTGTGAAGGGAGGAGTGGTTGCCACAAGAAACATCTCCTGCTTCTGTGACCCTTGTCTACAAGATGTAGGAGTATGTGAAAATGAGCAGTGTGTCCAGCCCTGGAAGGAGGTTCACCTGCAAGCTACACGAGCAGGTAAATACTATGGATGGGTTTTTTGTTAAGACTGAACCTAAGAGGCTATGATCAAGTCATGGCTTAGCTCTGAACCTGGAAGTATCTCCCTCTCCACCCAGTAGTAAGTGGGGCTGGTGTAACAACCAGGGAAAAACAACCTACGCAATGAGGATATTGACCATCACCTCACACCCCTTATGATGACTCTGCCCCTTTTAAAAGTAATCATTTCTTCTTGCAATGTATTGAATATGCTTTACATGTATACATCAGCTCAGGGTGGCCCTAGCTGGGTGAGGGGCTTTTCTCCTCTGCACCTCCAGTGTATCTTCTCCACCTGTACTTTGCCTACATAAAAATACAATAACAGCTGAACAATTTTCACAAATATTCCCAGAAGTTATATCAAAACCTGTCATAAATAGTTTGCCCGAAAATGCCTGGAACAGAGCATATTCAGCCCATTTGGAGTGCTGTAGTGCCCCCACCCCAAACAATTATATAAACCATGTTCAAATTGTATTTTTTGCCAACAGAAGGACTATATATTTGAAAAAATATAGACAGGATAAAACCAACTTTAAACAGTTTATTTCTCTTGCAGGTAATACAGTATATATCATGAAGATTGCTGTAGCTCATGCTGTTACAGTAGTTTTGTAATGTTGATCGCTTGGTTCAATTTCCTCTACAGCTGATGTCAAGGTCTCTTCTCATCATGATGCTGCTGTTTTAGCCCAATCTGGTAGTGACATGTCCAGTCAGCCTCCGGGTGACCTGGCTGCTCAACCTGACAGTACAGTGTCTACCCAGCCCGACAATGAGGTGACTATCCAGCCTGACGGTAAACTGTCTAACCGGCCCAGTGATGACCTGTCTACCCAGTCTGGGGGTGATGTGACTATCAAGCGTGATGGTGAGTTTTTAAATACATTTGATGGGCTACCAGATACCAGCCAGGGGTGCCTAACCTGTAGCCCGCAAGACAAACTAATAAGTCTTCATATATTACACACACAGACACATCTCTATCTAGTTCTTATGAGAACTATTCATTTTACACCTCAGAATTCCTAAACTGATTGATTTCTTTGGTAAATGTGTTTCAGATGGAGAAACTCCTGTCTCAGAAGATCTGGCTGTGGGGGAATATGTCGCCGTGCAGTTTTGTCAGAAGAAGCGCAAGGGTTCAGCTCCAAATACATCATTGGTCTACATGGCAATTGTAAGTACATTCTGTTGGTTAAAAAAGGCTATAAAGTTTATATGGAAATTCTGGCACCACCCCTCATACATTGTGAAATAAATATATGTTAATATTCACAGTTAATTTTATATTTTTCAGCACTCTTAAAGTTTATATGAGCAGGATGTTCACAACCATCAACATGTTAATACTTTTCATATTTTACATTCAGGTGCTGGAGAAATTGCTGACTTGAGAGAACATAAAAAATTTTCAATAATGAATGATAGCAATTTTTTACATTTTTTGTAGGTGTTGGAGAAAATTGAAAACAACGTTGTGCTGTTTCACAGTGACACCGGCTGTTACCACGTCTTTCCAGAGAAGGAGCAGCCATTCACCCATCCAATGAACGACGTCATCTGTGTAGTCAGGCCTCCGGAACTCCGGAACCATCGTTCCGGGAATCAATATGTTTTTGCTCCTGATGATATTCAGAAAGTTCGCCGTTCTATTCTTGGCAACATTTGTTTGAAATAGAATCTATAGGAAATTTATGATTTCAGTTTGCAAGTTACTTGATTACTAAAGTTTGTTTGAAGAGGCAATTAGTAGTTCTGGATGGCAAAAGTTTTTGCATTCTTTAGTTAAACATTAATTAAGGGACATTAATTCATTACAAATTTCCATGTCCCTTTTATATTCAAAATATTCAAATTACAACATAAGCTGAACATTATTTCAAAATATTCAAAATATCAAAGTATTCACAATATTCAAAATAGTTGAACATTATTTCAAAATATTCAAATTACAACATTAGCTGAACAGTATTAGCTGAACATTTATTAGTGCTGTTATGTGTGTTTGGCAGGCATGCAAGTATTGTTACAAAGGTTTATATTGTTAAGAACATAAGCAGTATCATATAAAACACATAGACACTGTAACATGTTCCCTGTGTAAAGGGGACACCACAATTTTCATGTCCCATTTACACGGGGAACAGATATTCATGCCTGGGTAAAATAAAACATTAGCTGAACATTTACCATTGCTGTTATGTGTTTATTTGTCATGAACATGCTACAACTTACTTTGTTTGTGAATATCAACGACATAGTTACCAGATACTATACATAAACCTGTTTTGTGTTCCCTGTGTAAAGGGGACACCAAAATTTTCATGTCCCTTTTACACGGGGAACATCATTGTCAGGTTTGGTTATTTGTACCCATATGCCCTATATTACAATACTTATTAGCTGAAGGTTTCCAAGATGGTTTCTATGCAACTATGCAACAATTTCAAATGCATTTTATGTGGGTTACAGCGGAATGGGTTTAATTGCCACAAGGACCATAATATTGCCATTTTCTGCTCAAATTACTAAAATGTAGATGTCGTTAGTATGGTTTTAGTTCAAATCAACCAGAAACATTTGATGTTATGTGATAAAAGTGGTCAAAAGCCAAGTACAAGAGGTCAAAACTTCACTCTATTCGAATGATTTGTTTTGTTATGGCAGAGTGGTATATCAATTCATGTCCCCATTTACACGGGGAACATGTGTCAGACATGTGGTGATGAAAAATGGTCCCATTTTAAGAAATGACGATGTTTGTGGAAAGTTAATTTTTTTTCTTAAGAAAGTCATATTTGACCAACTTTAAAGACCATATTTAAAGAGATTTAACCTTTTTGAAATTTTGGTACCAATGTCACAGGTTGGTACCCACATAAATGAAATCACCCATCTATAGTCTCTCCAAGTGTGGCCTGATTATCTTAATAATCCACTCAATGGCCCAATACCCTAACCATGAAATGTTTATGACAAGGGGGTTCTTCTCTTATTCGTAATTGCTGGCATGTTGTATTAATTGTTAGGTTGCAAAAGATTGCTTTCTTTTAGACTAGTACACAAAATCCTTGCTTTTTTCTTGATTGACTGTCCCAATCATGATGCCACGCGGCTCTTGGTCTCAATCATGTCGCTTAATGGTGTTAATTACTTTAATTAAGGTTTCCATCAATGAAACCAAGAATAGAAGAGAAACAGAGAGTGGCAAAGAATCAAGGAATGGAAATGAAAAAATGGATGAAAGAGATCATGCAGATAATATTAAACCATTTCAGGTGAGTAAGAAATGTTTTTCTACTGGAAATATCAATCTTCAATATACTGTTAACATAACATTGTAGTAAAAGCTTTGTAGGGACAATTCATGCAAGGATCTGTAAATAGATGTGTTTAGAATATCTTACAAGTGTACATACAGTACTTCTGCCTGTGTTTGTCTAGCAAACTTTATTAGGATGAAGACATTGTTGAGCATAGAGTTCAATGTGTTGAAGTTTATTCATTAGCCTCCTATATTTTCAAGTATACACCTTCAAGATGGTCCTTGGTTTGTAGACCGTGGACTTAAATATGACTGATTACTTCAGGATGTCTGTGGTAGTTAGATAACAAAATCCTTTAACGATGGTCTAGTGTTTGAGGGTGGATTCTAACCTCTCTGTAACAGTAACTTTGTCAAATCATATCCACCTGAATGTATAGTGTATACCTGATGACCCTTACAATGGTCCTGTGTTGGAGGGTGAATTCTAACCTGTCTGTTACAGTTACTTTTATATGACCACCTGAATGTATAGTGTATACCTGATGACACTTACAATGGTCCTGTGTTCGAGGGTGAATTCTAACCTGTCTGTTACAGTTACTTTTATATGACAACCTGAGTGTATAGTGTATACCTAATGACCCTTACCATGGTCCTGTGTTGGAGGGTGGATTCTAACCTGTCTGTTACAGTTACTTTTTCATGGCTACTGAATGTATAGTGTATACCTAATGACCCTTACCATGGTCCTGTGTTGGAGGGTGAATTCTAACCTCTCTGTTACAGTTACTCTTTTAAATCATATCCACCTGAGTGTATAGTGTTTACCTAATTAGCATGTACAGGTCTCTTGGAAGAAGTTATGTTAAAATAACTGTTGGATGTCCTTTCAAGTCAGTGTTTTGTTAGAAATTTATTTAATGCAATTGATATTTGTTCTTCATTAGAACCAAAAGCGATGGGCTCATCAGTTAGAACAGCTCCTAAACAAAGACTCTGGAGTTTGTGTCAAGTCAATTGGGCGACTTTCTTTCAGCAGGCAGTTGAAAATTGCTGATGGTATCAATGGCGCTCAAATTTTCATTGGACTGGTAGATGAGCAATGGCCTGTAGCAATCAAAAGACTTAACCAGGGCACCCACTCTATGGAACAAAATGTGAATAAAGTGCATGCAAGGATCAAAGCATTTGTTAAGAAACACACTTTCGGAAGAAGATGATGACTTTCTCTATTTAGCTTCACCCCTTTGTCAATACAACTCAGAGGAAACAATTGAAAACAAGGGGAACCCATTGAGACCTCAGCTCACAGCAAACAAAAGAGCATCTCTAACTTACCAACTTATGCTCGGCATTGCAGAATTGCATCAACTGAACATTCTCCACCGGGACTTGAAACCAAGTAATGTTCTCTTAGGTAAGCAGTCACAGTGCTTGTTTGAAAGTCATTTCAGAATGTTGTATTGAGTATTAGAGATTACCA
This sequence comes from Apostichopus parvimensis, assembly GCA_000934455.1. NCBI lineage: Eukaryota > Metazoa > Echinodermata > Holothuroidea > Aspidochirotida > Stichopodidae > Apostichopus > Apostichopus parvimensis. The sequence continues at coordinate 275,457 of KN882285.1, forward strand.
TTCCATGGAGCTGGTCATTAACTTGTTTGTATCAAATTCAACACAACTTTTGCACAGCATTACAAAAACCAACAGCAGAAGAGCCATGCATGATTGTATTTTTGGTCACAGGTCAATGAGAATTGCCCTCAATGTTTAGCATGCTAAAACTGTTAGTCCCAGTTTGCCTTCAAGTTATCACTCTCAGTTTTTATTGATATTTTACAGTCAAATCTTTTGAACGATGTTCTTCATTCCAAATTTTGGGTTAATACACATAGTGCGATAAAATTTAAAATTTTCATGAAACATTACGAGTGATTACTTTTGTTTACATTACAATTTGCTATGTGAGTGTCATTCAGGGCTGCCCAACAGCCAACCAGTAAATTGAATATGAAAACAATCTGCTTGCATGTAAACAGAGATAAAGATAAAGGTGTGATTACAGGATCCACACAGGCAAAGAAATAGGCAATTAATATTCTTTCAGTTTGTTTACATCAAATGCATAATGGGAATTATATAGAGGAATGCCTCCCAGTGGTTCTTTCTTATACGCCAAAATAACCAATATATATAATTTAAAGTCTCAGTGAGGAAAAGTACCACCGAGCAAATGAGGTAGCATTAAATTTGTAAATGTCCCTTTTACTATATCATTTTATCAAGTTCAAACCACAAACATTGTAGTGGTTTTAATATCATGTACAAGAAACTTTTAATATAATAGCTTTACAGCTACAATTCAAACAAAAAATCACATATGAAGGTATAATTTAAGTTTATTAGTAATGAAAAAGAAACAATAGTTAACTTTTCTGTGCAGAAATCATATTGTCTTTTATGGATTTATTGCCTATACTAATCGCACATTAATTGCTTTTGTTTGTTCATAGATCACAATGAAAAGATACTTCTGGGAGATTTTGGTATTTGTAGACAAATTACTCATGGCACTACCCTTCTTACAAAAGCAACGGGAACTCTCTGCTGGACAAGTCCTGAAAATACCAGCAAGAATCGTTGCCGATACAAGAAGTCATCTGATATCCAGGTGAGACATAACAACTATTTACTTTGATTTAACAGGATTGCAACTGTATTTGAGCCACTGTCAAGCTACTTAAATATATCCTGGCAGCAAAGAAATTACTCACAAATTGATTTAAACTGTCTGTTTAAGCCAGCCTTTGTTTTAACGAGGGAATAGTGAAGTATATGTGAGGGAATATCGTGTGCCCTCGTATCCTCGCGCATAGTGATAACCTTTGACCTGAAACTGCTTCTTAGCATGTTGGTGTAATCAGAACAACCATCCCTATTGTTTAAGCGTCTTTAATCCTCACACTGGTCTGCCTGTTGTTTACGACCCTCCACACACGCTATTTCGCTATTGGTAAACTACGTTCATACACTTTCTTATCGAGAATATCAAACGTTGCTGGGCGAGTTGAGCTCCAAAGGTAATTATTCGTATATTAGAAGACAATGTGTAATGTTTTATCAAGTAATTTGTATGTTTTACGTATTAAAAACAAGCCCACAGTTCGATTATAGTTTCAATGCACACTCGGGTGTTTTTTCAAGTTTCACTCGCTTAGCGTAGGCTGGGCTATTTAACACTGTGCACACTGTGTATGGGCTGCTGGTCGGCTACCGTTATCGTTAAGTGTATGTAGGAATCGTAGCCTTTACATCGATTAAGTGGGTGTAGGAACGTGGCTTTTACATCAAATTAAGCGGTTTGAAGTCTGTTATTTATCATGTTCATTTCTGTTGTAACAATTAAGAGTGTTTATATATTATATCCGTAACTAAGATGTAAGATAAACATGAGAACCTACATGTGAGTACACGTGTGTAAGTGCTTTAGATTGACCCGTTGGGAAGTACTTAGATTTGGAATTGCGCCCTCCTTAGTAAGATGGCGGTAGTTTAAATGGCCGCGCCCATGTACCGTTAGTGTTTACAATTGCATATATACATGTAGCTGTATTTAAAGGTGGCCACGTCCACTAACCGTTAAAGTACATATGATTGTATGTATATTGGTATCTAGTTATGTCTTGTTTAATGAACAAACGACATTTTCTGGTTGTATGCATTTAGGAAACCCAGTTTACTTGAGTATAATACTTATTTGATAACAGTTTTACTACAATGTTCACCCATGTGAGTTACACTAGGTTAAGCCGGTACCACATGGTTGTGTCGTTGTTATTCCTACCGTGGGGTTGACTTGTTGAAGTCCCGTTGTTTTAATGAATGAAATCTACACAGGATATGAGTAGGCAGACGTGTCTTATTACAGTCGTAAAGACTGTGTCCTCTGTTAATGTATTCTAATTAAGTAGATGGTCTGCGTTGATAGTAATTCTTATTCTCAGTCATCGTTGCTATGTTGTTGTGGAATATTTAGGCAACTGTTGGAAGCTGTACCATGGACATGGACAATTCCGGACACCTAAGCCTTAAAACACCCCAAAACTATATCTTCTGGTATAAATCACCTGAAAATATACTTGATATTGTGGGAGAAGTATGTTATAGTACGATACACGGCCAAACTTTCTTTCCTGCAAACTGTTTTCACGTTGTATTCCAAGAAGATTCTTGTGATTGTGGAACTGGGATTTCTTTGCTAGAGTATTGCTAATTTTCGGACACACTGTGGCGCTGGTGATAAAATTGGTGGCGCAGTTGCTCTTTCAGTAATTATAACAGACTTCATAGATCTCCGTCGTTTTATTGACAAATATGTATTTACTTGCACACGGGTCATTTCGTACTTTTTGGTGAAATTTGGCTCTTCCTGTAGGTTGTCATGGTGAAATCGTGCATTTCTTAGGGGTGTCCGAAATTGGCAGTGTTCCGAAATTAGCAATACAGACTATATACGTACAATTACTGGTTAACCTTTTATTATGACTGACCAATTTACACATATTGTTAATGCTTTTCTGGTTATGTTTCATTACAGATGCACTTCTAGCTCTGAAGGCCCTAAGTGTGGTCCACCGTTCTCTTTTGTTTTCTACAAATTATATCTAAAATATTTTGAGTCGCTGGCTCCAATACCCAGCGATACTTGTGAGACCCTTGAATAAAATAATGGAAGCATAAGTTATTGTTCTTGAGTTTATTTGTGTTTGTTAACTCTTGCCATTACAAATATACCACTTGGTTTATCCAGTCTATTCTTTATGTCATTATGTTGGTTGCACTTACATACCACTTCCTTCAGATCCGACATGTAAATTACATTATAAGTATATATATTTCATATTCAAGATATCAAAATAAAATCTGATAGCTTTTGCAATGATCCTGCTATTGCTTTCATAGAATTACTGTTAGGTCAATAATATATGAACAGTGAAGCCCTATTTGAAGAGTAGATTATTATATATTTTGTCAGCAAAAAATCAATAGAATGGACAAGCTCTTGATTTTGGGACAGTAGGATTTTCCCGTCGAGACAGAAAGTTTTCCTGGTAAAGAAAGATGACGAGAGAAAACAATACAAGTCCTTGTTTTACATTAAAGGACTTACAGTACATCTGTACAATGATTTTAAGCCTTAATTGTATCTCTCATTGGAAATGAGACAACTGTGGGCGGTTTCACATTGTTTTGCCATGCACTCCATAAGTCATGGGATAAACTCCATTTGCCATGACAGTAATACTTTTTGCCATGGAAGGTTTATTTAGCCCTGTAAGCTTACTTGCAAATTAAGAAGGGTCACTGTTCGGTGGACGGTCACCTCTGGTAATGTGATTGTGGAATCTATTGTCAATATGCCTCATTCTAATATATTGTAGACTCCATGTTATTTTCAAGACTACTTCTGATCAGTGATAAAGCATGGAATTTGGTAAGGAGTATAACGCTTCTCCACTTTACTCCTACTTAGTGTTAAATAGATTACAGATAATCAATCTTAATAACTGATATGAAAACACCTTGTCCAATCTACATAGATCTAACTACTCGATGCAACAACCTTTTTTTTCTTCTTAGATTATAAACACCTTTGTTATCAAATGATTCTTTTATGCTAAAATAAATTGTTTGTATAATAAACACTTCCCAAACAAATTTTCAATTGAAAATGTTATTCTGTTGCATTGTATAACCTCCATATGTACTTGCCTTGCATTCTAATTACTATGTGATACACAGAGAATTTGGCCCAAAATATCATGATTGCAGACTGTTTCATGTACACTTAAAAACTTGAACAGGTTTCTGTCCTTGAAAACCAATTGTATAACTATCCATGCAATCATAACCATAAAATTTTGTAAAAGTTGAGTGCATGATACATAAACAAGTGGTTTTTTTTCCATAAGCAATGCAAAATTCGTTATTCACTGGATGGTGGAAATCTTTAAAATTTACTTCACTTCTCACTTACCTGTCTCCACACAACTACTGCACCTCTATCTATCTAGTTATTTTCTGTGAAGACAAATGCCACAAACATCTCTGCTGTACAGGAAACTGGCAGCAATCTGAATAGAATATTTTACCACATTTGTACTTTTTTTATGGCATAAATAATCATTAAACAGTAAATTTTCAAAATGATTTTCAGTGGTACGGTAGTTATGGATCCACTACTAAGGAGAATGCCTTGAAAAAGAAGGAAATCTTCAATCTCACTTTTTGAAATTGATTGACATACAATTTAAACAATACATTTGAAAGTTATGATCAATTTTAATTATGTTGTAAGTATTTTTCATTCTTTGAGATGTTGGCATGCCTCATGTATTATATTTTGAGTGATGGACATGTCCCATTCGAAACCACAGTGCCTTACACTGATCAGCCAGAAGGTGTGGTGACAAACATGAAAAAGGGTCAATATAGCCTTAATCATCTTGGAACACATGACACTTTTCAGCCACTATTGGAAAACAAGCTTAACCGGGATGAAAAAGTGAGGCCCACTATTGAGGACTGCATAGCATTTTATGAGGGTAAGTAATTAGGCTACAACTTGTATGTCTCAGCATGGACTGAGTAAAACCTTCAACACTGCTTGATTTAGGGTTGGTTAGGGGTGAAGCAGATTAAGAAGCAATTCTTGAAAACTCGTATGTTTGTATGTTTAGAGTATGAAAGTACGGTAGAAATATGTATTGAAAACTTTCAAAGGTACGTATACCTCTCAGAAAGTGCTTTTCAGAGTTTTCATGTTTTGTCTATTTTAAATGTAAATATCGTTTTGGAGCTGACCCAACATTTCTTGTTTCACAAGCTTTTAGTTCTTACAGAGCATATAGTAAGGCCACAAAAGTTGTGTCATTAAATAGATTGTTGGATAACTAACCCACAAATATAGCATATATACTTACAAATATGTACCAACAACACAGTCAAAGACAAGTAACAGTGCAGTAATGCTGGAGCAGTGCCTTACAATTAAAACTGCACAATTCCCAATTCTCAGCTTGGGATATTTGTAAATGCTTGTTAAAGTTATTACATTTACATATCAATGCAATGGTGAGGCTTCAATTAATTTGAAAGTCTTTATTTAATTTTGCAAGTGACTATGCAGCTGGCTTGTAGGATTCTACTGTCTTTGGAATTCATCAGTTGAATACTAATTAA